>JAOEGS010009533.1:42179-52685 GCA_025447755.1 Corythornis vintsioides
CCCATACATTTGCCTGCATTTATCTGCTCTCTCTGTAAAAAACCCCTTTCTAGCTTCCCACCGTTAGCAGTGATGACTTGTTTTGGTCTTGCTGCCAAACCAGCCGCAAACTCTCTGCTCCTAAAAGTTCCCCTTCTAAGCTCATTTCTTCCTTTTTGCTTTCAACTGGTTCCAATTGCTCATATTAAGTGCAATCACAAATTACAGCCTGAAACTGGTTGGGCAATTAGTCCCTCGTGCAATATCCCCTCTCCTGCTCAGGGAGAGCAGGTAGAGCCAAACCCTGCTCAGCAGCTGCTGCCTTCAATGTCCGGCTGAGACCTCAGCACTGCCAGACAAGGGTGGGAGGATGTGTGATCTGACAGGTGAAACACCAAGAAAACAGCAATATTTAGCTGTTAAACCTGTTCCCAGAGGATATCAATGCTGTCTGCATTCCCAGGAGGCACCATGAAATGTCACCATCTACATGGGGGTTTTAAATAGCACGGTTCAGAACTAAAAATGCACTTCAATAGTTCAGCAAGGAGCAACAAGCTCCTCACTGCCTGTGCAGATGTGATAAAGGCAGAAAACAATCTGCCCATTCAACCGCTATTCTCCTCCCTGTTGTAAGAAGACTAGTTCAGTGGCTGCTCACAAAAAGTCCCAGCAGCATCTGATGAACCAGAGCTGCACCCGCAAGCTCCACAAGACCTACAGACCCTTGCATGGGCTTGGCAAGCCCCATGGGCTCCAGCCTCCAGCACAGGTTTGTTCTGACCCCACAACCCCACAGCACCTGCACTTCGACTCCACCAGCCCTCGTGGTGGGGTTACCAAAGAGGTGACCCCGAAAAGTGGGTCCTGATTGAGTCCTCCCTGCTCTTTCTGAAACCCAGGACACCAGCACAGCTCCGGGACACCCGTCCCTCTCCTCCTATCTGCTCCTGAGCAACCAGGGTGCAGGCAGGGAGAGGAAGATGCCCTAACACAAGGTGGATAAAACCAGGGCAGCAGCAGAACCCAAGGTGCACGTTGGTATTTCGGGCTGGCTCAGAAAGCACTGGGACAGGAGCACCATCACCACCACCATCATCACCATCACCACTGCTCAGCCCACACGCAGGGGACCGGAGGGGCTGCTGCTCTGCACACACCAGCACTCACGTTATCAGTCGTGACTTGGGCTTCTTCGGGGACTCTCTGCCTTTCAGGAGATCCTCCTGCACCTCCAGCGTCTGAGACTCCAGGATTTCGTTGAGGCTGTTGTCAGCAGTGGGGCCGCAGTCGGGGGCAGCACTGGCGAGGGTCTTGGTGGGCTTGAACGGGTCCATGGAGTCAAAGTTATTGGGGTCAAACTGGTAAGAGCCCTTGGGGAGAGTTGGTGAGTTTTGCAGAGCTGAGCTGCCACCGAGGGGGTTGAGATCTGGGCTGTCCCGGAGCGTGGAACCCGGCCGGGGAGAGCCCCGGGGAGAGCCCTGGGGAGGGGTTGGGCTCGTGAGACCCCTCTCTGCATCCTCAGCTGATTTCTTGGGGGACTCTCGGTGTCTCTTCGGTGTCAGTTTGCTGGCTGGGATCCTGCTGCCCTTCCTGGGTGTAGCTCTCCTGGCCTCTGCACCCTCTCCGCTCTCTGTACAATCGACCTCGTGTTTTGGGACCTGCTCCAACTCACCAGAGCTGCCCCCAGGATGGGGCAGGCGGCGTGGGGATGCTGGAGGGGAGCTCTGCAGCTGGCAGCCCCCTGCCACCAAGGGCTTCACGGTCTCATCGCTCTGCTCAGGGTTGAACTGGTAGGATGCTTGGGGCACTGGGGTCTCCTCTGCAGCTTCTTCTGTTGTCCCCCCCAGTGAAGATGTTTTCCCTTTGCTGAGCTGGCTGGGTGAGCACTCCTGGGCCAGGGCATCAGCCTTTGGCTCCACCATCCCCATGCTGGTGTCCTCACCCGACATGACTTGCTCCTGGGTGGCTCTGCCCACATGGGGCACTGTGGCTGGCTCTACAGCAGGCACGGTGGCACAGCCAGCATCAGCCCCACTCCCCAGTGGAGTTGCAGCCCAGGCTTCAGTCGGCAGCTGCCTCAGGGATGAGTCTTCAGGGTCAGTTTCCCTTTTAGTATTTGAACTGGTTTTAGGGGCTCCGATCTCCAGTTGAGCCTCATCTTTGGGGTGCCTCCCAGGCGAGCTGTCCCTGTGGGTGTCCCCTACCAGCTGGTCACCATGGCCACTTGGCTCTGAAAAGATAACAGGAGACAGTTAAAACCCCACCTGCCATGCACCCCTTTCCAGGGGGGTGGTTTTCCCCTCCTCACAGCTGCTCTGGGGTCAGGTTTTACAGGGGACCCAGAGCTCAGCTTCCCTCCCTGCCCCAGTGACTGTAACTCCAGCTCCAAATGCTTTCTGGAAAATTTGAAGCCTGTGAACACAGTGGAGAAAATGCACATAAAGTGCATGCCAAGGGTGAGCCCCTGTGGTAGAGACCTTGTCAGAACCACAGACTTGCCAACACCTCCAGTTGTGTCTTTCCTCACTGCTCATTGGTCTGGGACCAGACAGGGGATGGCTGCTTCCGAGGCAGAAACACTCACAAGTGACAGGGAGTCAGAGCTCACCTGGGTGGAGGGTGAATTTCAGGGAAGGCACATGAGAAAACACCATGAAACACAAACAAGCAGGTCTTGGGGTGAATGGGAATGGGGCACGGGGCTTCCTGGGTAAGGATGCCACAGGCTGCAGAGGGGACCTGAGGGTCCATCGCCCACAGGCAGCTGGTGCCAGGGCTGTGGAGCTGCCCTCTGCAAACTGCTCCCCAGGACCCAGCTGCTGCCCTGGGAGAGTGAAAACCCTGAGTGTGTTTGGAGATGGGGCAGGAGGGAAGGGGGCCACAGCAGAGCCACGAGACCCCCAGAGAGCAGCAAGCCCAGAGGGAAGGTTGGCAGCAGAATCCCTGCCAGGCTCACCATGCTATCCTCAGAGTTTCTTAATCACAAATCCTGATCCATGACTTAATCACTATTACTCCAATCCCTTCCCTTAAATCCTTTTACTGTTTAATCTTTTCTTTGCCATCAAGGGACAGGGAAGCTCCTTATCTACCAAAGCACCCTGAAAGCTACACCCACCAAGCACCTAGAGCCAGGCCCTAGGCACAGGCGTGCAACAGCACGAGAGGAAAACACCCAGTGTCATCTCTGCCTAGCTCACCTGCACCTCTGCTCCTGTTATCTCAACCAGGGATGACTACATAGACTCCTAGGATAAGGCAGAATGGGATGCTGGGACGCTCAGCACCCATCAGGGAGTGAGCAGGACCAGCAGCATTCTGTGGCACTTTTCTGGGGAGACACAGCCCAGCCAGGTCCTCCAAGTGCAGAATAAAACCAGTGCTCATCCAAGGACTGAACTGGTTTGAAAACCTATCTGGGCGATGCAGAAACCTCTCTGTCCCCCTCTACTGCTGCCACATGGGTGACAGGCACAGGGGGAGTCACAGCAAGAGTGCCCCCATTTTACAGGGAGAAGGTCTGTCCAGGGAATGCCAACAACAAGCCCCTGCAGACCCACAGGCACCCGCAGCCCTGACTGCATCTCCTGGAAAAGCTGTTCCTGTTGTGGGGCATCTGCAACCAGCTTATGTTTGCTGGTGACCGAGCGAGTCACAGGCTGGCAACAGGAGAAAAGTGAATCAGTCAAATATCTGGTCCCCAGGCTAATCCAGGACATGGAGCCAACAGCCCTGACTCAGCTGATGGCTCGTGGTTTGCATAATTGATCTCCAGGATGCTAAAAAGTCATGGAAATGAATCATGAGGGGCTGTGTGCTCCCTGAGACTGCAAAAAAGCTCCCTCTGACTAAAAAAAAAATTAAAAAAAGGTCTCAAATAGACGTTGCCTTGCTGCCCCAGAAAACGCATCAGTAAACACAAATCCAGTGGATATGTACTTGGAGTGCAGCCAGAAAACACTCGGAGGCAGCGCCTGCCAGGCCTTTCCATCATTAAGAACCAGGAAAACCTCCTGAACAGACCCCAAAGAAAACTTCATTACACTTGCTGCGTTGCTCAGATGTTTTCAACCTCACCGAGACAGCCCTGAATAGAAGAACAGACTTCAAAGTCAGGGCAAAAGGCACCTTTTAAATGCATTTTCCATTCCCACCGGAAGGTTTTGCAGCCGCCGTTCTCACAGACAGAAGTCCATCCTGGTTTCTAACCCCAGCAATTGGTAATTACCTCTGGAATAACAAGCAGTCGGGAGCGAAAACCACCTCCCCTTGCTGAGGATGGCTGCAGGGCAGGGAGAGGAGAAGGGTGGTGCTTGTGACCATCGCTCAGAACAACCATTTCTTCACAAAAATTAGAAGAACCACCTGCCCAGGACTTACAGTTTTGTGACTGACTCGTTTTCAGCTCAGCTGCCCCACAGCCTGCAGCACTGCTGGGGAACTGGACTTTACTGGGAGACAGGGGGAAGGACAGCTCAGGAGTTTGCCCGTGGTTTTGGCAGTCTACTGAAGTAGAGCCATCCCTCCTGGGTGGGTTTTTTCCCCCTGCTCTGGAGAAGTTCTGGGTCCAAGGCAGGTTATTAATCCCTTGTGCAAGTACCAGCCTCGCTCAGTGCTGTGCCTGAGCCACAGCCCGTGGGAACTGAGGGGAATGAACGAGAGCCAAAGGTGTGGGAAGGACCCTGCCCACCTCCAGCCCATCCCTGCCCTCCCCAGAGTCCTGATTTCCAACCCAGCTCGAGCTGAGCTCTTCCCAACCCTCTGGGACTGAGGCCACCCTGGGATGGACTTGCATTGGCACCGAGATCGCTGCATGCAGAGAACAAAGGCAGGCAAAGCCACAAGGTCAATTAATTCTCCAGAGAGCACTGCCAGGATGAAGAGTGGGGATGGTTTGTGGGGCAGAGCCCTCGACACAGGGACCTGCCAGGGCCACGGGTGCTGCCAGGGCACCCTCCAGCTGAAGAGGCAGCCCCTCCTGCCTGCCGATGAGAGCAGGACAAAGACCCCTCCCATAAATCACTCCCAAAGGCGATGGCATCCCAGGCAAACCCACCCCACACGGGTCCTCCTGCCCAGCTGTGGCTGAGGGCATAGCCTGGCTCCAACCTCCCTGGCCCCAGCAATTCCTCCTCCCCCCTGCATTTCCTCTGCCTCCAACGCAGCCTCCCATCAGTTGCCAAGCCACCGAAGCACAGGTTCCTGCAGGAACAATTACACAGGATGCAGAAACCAGGGACCCAAAGGGCCTCGGTGCTCAGGAAGAGCCAAGGTCTGCACTCCTGCCCCCACAGCTGCCCAGCTCTGCTGGATACGAGCATGGTGATGACCTCGAGGCAGCTCTGCCTGCTCCCCAGGGAGCCCTTCCCGAGCCCGGAGAGCTGCGTGTGGCTCTCCCTGCTCCTCCACAGCCTCTGCTCACATCTACATCCCGGCGAGAGCTCAGCTCCTCGCCACCCCCGCGCCGGCTCAGCGCACGCTGCCTCTGCTCACGTCTCCTGCCAGGGAAACCAGCCTGAGGACACAGCCAGCGCCTGCCATGGCTGCCACAACCCCCTATTTGGGCCAAAAGAGAAAAAAAAAGCAAAAAAATCCCTGGGATCAGGCAGTCTGACCACACACCCAGGGCATGCGGCTTCCCCACCCCCCAGAGCAGCTCCTGGAATCACAGAGTGGTTGGGATTGACAAAGCCCTTTCAGCTCATGGAGTCCAACCATCCCCCAGCACTGCCAGGGCACCACTGACCTGTGTCCCTCAGCACCACAGCTCCATGGGGGGCTTGGAAACCCCTCCAGGGATCCTGGACAGCCCTTGAGGGCAAGAAATTGTTCTTCAGGTCCAAACTAAAACTCCCCTGGGGCAACTTGAGGATGCTTTCTCTTGTCCTGTCATTTGTCCCTTGGGAGCAGAGCCTGACCCTCCCCTGGCTCCCCCCTCCTGTCAGGAGCTGGCAGAGCCAGAAGGTCTCCCCTGAGCCTCCTTCTCTCCAGGCTCAACAAGCCCAGGTCCCTCAGCTGCTCCTCCCCACACTCCTGCTCCAGACCCTTCCCCAGCTCCATTGCCCTTCCCTGGCCACACTCCAGCCCCTCAAGGTCTTTCTGGGAGTGAGGGGCCCAAAAGCAAACCCAGTACCATTGCAGGCATCCCAGCAGATGCCTTCCAGCAGCAACCCAAAGAAGTGACCCCCAACTATCCCGTTTCACCTCGGGCACTGTGACCTGCAGATGGGGATGTCTTAGTCCCAGCATGGAAATGGACACTACCAGCAGCAAAGCACGCTTGGCAACTCAAGGACTCAATCCACAGACCCAGTAACAGGCACTCTGGAAAAAGATCTGGGAAACAACCATTGTGCTGGCTGTGCACAGAGCACAAACCTGCTGCCGGTGTGGCCGGCGTCTGGGGAGGGGAGATTACAGAGTGAAAACGGAGATTTTTATTCTCTCTGAAGAAAAACGTGCAGCCAGGACAGCCTGGCACCGCTGTAATGGGCACTCTGTGTGCCTGCATTGTAAATGTCACGCCTGTCTTCCTGGGGCTGAAATGAAACACAAACACGGAGCAACCAACGGCTCTCCTCCGCGCCACCCCGCGCTCACGAATCAGAGCAGCTGGCAGTGGCTGCCAAGGTTCCGCGCCCTTTCCACCCCGCAGCGAGCGAGGCAGCAGCGATGCCCGCACACCCTGAATGCCAACCAGAGGCTGGAACAACCCCTCCACCCTCCACAGCCCCCACTCTGAGCGCGGCGTGACTCGCGCGGCTCTCTTTCCCGGCTCGCTCGCGCACGCCAGCTCAGCACAAGGTATCTGGCCGGTGCATTGGGCCCGGGCTTACGTAGCTAAAAGACTGGGGGTTTTTTTTCCCTCCTCTTCTGGCTTTCCGCTCTCGCTCAACAGCCGTTGATCTATTTTTAAACCCATTCTGTTCGGAATTAGCATACCGGCAAACGCCGCTAGTGCACCGGAAAACACGTGCCCGGCATCGGGGTGACAGAAGGAAAAGCCAACGAGCCTGCTCCCATTGCTGACGCTTCCATATTTGCTGCTTCTGCTCATTTCCATGCACAGATCATCTCCTCTCTGGCAGATGAGTGAGGGGAATTTGAGCAGGAATGGGACAGGATTGCAGCCCCTCCCCACTTGCCCAAGACAGCAAGAGGAAAACTGGGTGACCCTGGTGTGAGCATGAAACCCAACAGGATTGAATCCATCCAGGTCACCTGGAAGAGCAGCCAGCCCCCGAGTCACAGCTTCTGGCTTACAGGTTTCCTATTTATTCCCAAATAACGGTGAGGCTGTAGCTGTAAAACAGATGGTCTCAAAGCCAGCATCTCCAGACAGTCCCCCCACACCGGGGAGGTGCTGTAGCTGCCCCTGTGCTGGGCACAGGTCTGCTGTGGCTGCCCCAGGAGCACACGGTGCTGGCAGCAGCAGCTCGGCAGTTCCAGAGCTGACAAGCAGCCATTACACTGAGTTGTCTCCTGATCAAGCCACTGTTACTGCTGCTGCTCCTGAGCTGCAGCCAGATGGATGGGCACGTGCTGCTGCAAAACAGCACTGCAAAGATGAGGGCTTAATGTACAGATCACCTAACACACGGTGATTTAACATCCCAGGATGGCTTCTACACACCCCAAACCCACAATCACACCTGGGTGATCCCTTCCTTCCCTCCACCATTTCAGAGACACTGAAGAGATGCAGCTGGAGCTGCAGGCAGGGAAGGGATGGAGCTGGGTGCAGTCACATGGTGGGTTTGGCCCTGCTGTCTCCAACCAGCCAGCGTGGAAAACCAGCTTTTGCCAGAGATCATCCCCTCAGCCCTCCAACACTGTGGCCTTTGTGCACAGGGCACTGGGAGCAGTCGGCTCCCTCACTGCTCTGCTGTGCTGGCCCCAAGGAACAGCTCATCCCAGGATGCTGGGGCACAGGCATGCTTTGAGGATGCTGAGGCAGCACTCATCCCTGCCAGAAGCTTTGGCAGCAACAATCCTTATACCTGCTAGGAAAGCCTTCACCTCCCCAGACATTATCACCCGAAGTAAAGATGCCTCGATCATCCCTTCTTACACGGGAAGGATTTTTTCCAAGAGCTGTGATTATGAGAAGCATGAACCAAGCTCTCTCTCCATGAAGGCAAACAAACCTGTGTTTTCCACCATGAAGGAAGGACACCCAGATCCATCCCAACAGCAAAACAACACCACAGGAGATGGTGAACCACAACACCCTGTTACTGCTAAGGCCACGCAATACTTGGGCTCCTACACGGGGAGGATCCAGGTGCCTGGGTCTGAAACCAGCTCAGCAGAGAGCTACCCATCCACTGCCATGAGCACTCAGGAGAAGCACAGTATTGCAAGTCCCACAGCAAGGGCCTTACAGCAGCATGAGGCATTTGGACAGGACAGAGTCAAAGATGCTCAGGATGGCCCAGCCAAGACCTCTTGCCCCCCACACCCCAGAGAGGCTGCCCTCCTGCAGACACCCCCGGGACTCACAGACATCCTGACATTGCCCAGTCTCCTTGCTCTGCTGAGAACAGAGGAGAAGGGAGGTCTCCTCTCTGCCCTGCCCCGATAACCTCCAGAGGTTGTTACAGAAGTGCCAGAGCTTCAAAGCTTCCTCCCAACCACAGAACATAAACCAAGCTCAGCCACTGGCACCAACTGTAATTCCCCCGGAGAGAAGATATGATGATGGGGGGAGCTGGTCCCCAAAAGGCCAAGGGTTAAGGGGGAGCCACACTCAGAGGAGCAGCAATCAGTGTGAGACTCAAGGACAGACCAGCAGCAGCACAGGACCCTGCCAGCAAAGGAGATGTGCTCCATTTTCAGCAGATTCCTCATAATTTCTCCAGAAATGGGGTTTAGCAGTGACAAGCTTTTGCATCTTTACCAGCAGCTACACAGCAAAGACACCTGGTCCCTAACAGCAGGGAAAAGAGCCCCAGGCACAGCCTCAGCCTGGCTCACAGAACCCACCACACAGCCTCTGCCTCAAGCAGCCTCTCACTCTCCCCCAGCTTGGGGACAGCAAGAGGGCGAGACCTGGGGTTGCAAAACAGCACAATGATCATTTTGCACGACACAGGCGTGAGCCAAGGGGGTGGCAAATCGACTCTCCCCAGCCTGCAGCGAGGCCCCCTCCCTCCAAAGTGATTCAGTAAAAATCAACATTTCACTCCAGTGAGGAAATAGCCCTTTGCTGAGCTCACGGCCCCAAGCACTGGCATTTGAACCATCCAGGCCATTAACCACAAAAAAAAAAATGTGGCAGACATTATTCAAAACCAGCAGCTTCTCCTCCTTGACCCCACCCTGACTTTCTGCATCCGGAGCGGGGAGCCAAAAAAGCAGAAGGTGGACTTCTTACCTTGGGTCCCAGCCTCAGGCTCTGGAGATCCCGCTGGCGGTGGCTCGCAGATCTCCTTTAGGGGCGAGCAGGTCGGCGTTTCTGCTTCGGGGGTCTCAAAATTACCTTCGGAGTCCGAGCTGCCGAGGAGGGGAAAAGAATGAGGAATTACCACTTTCGAGGCTAGCTCTGAGATCCTCCACACTGCCCACACATCCCGCCAGACCGGCTCCCGGGCCGGCCGGCCGTGGGCATCCTGAGGCAGCCGCTCCCTCCTGTCCAGCGGGACACGCTAGCGAACGGAAAAGGGAGAGCAGGTGAAACAACGCCACGAGAAACACCCCCCACCCACCGCGAACCCCCAACCCTCCGGGGTTGTTCCTGTCGAGTCCTTCCCAAGCTGGCTGAGCATCCACTACGGACTTCCAAGGACACGGCAGCCCCGGCGGCATCTCCACCCCAGCGCTCCGGCGGCTGCCGCGGGGTCGGTCTGGGAGGCGAGCCCCAGAGCTCCTGCCTCGGGCTCTCCAGCATCTTCCCGGCTCTGCCGGGCAGCTCCGGCACGGCCGCGGCCTCTGATCCCCCTCCCCGCTCCCCAGTCGCGGTACGGGCTGCGGACGCCCCCCCCCCCCGGGTAGCCAAACTGATGCCAGGCAGCGAGCGGGCAGCGAAGGGGATGAGGGGATGAGGAGCCGGGGGGGATGAGGAGCCGGGGGGGATGAGGAGCCGGGGGGCAGCCAGGACGCGTTCTCAGCCCCCGAGCCGTGTCGGGGAAGGAGCAGAGGGGAGGTGAAAGACCCGGGGTGGGTGCGGGTCACTTGCCTGAAACCCGGCGCCGTCCCCTCCGCCACCGGGTCCTCCTCGGTCCCACCGTCCTCCCCTTCGGGGCCGCCCCCGCCCCGCACCGCCGACCAGGTCCACCGGGCCCACTGCACCGGCGAGAGGATCTGCCAGGCGCTGAACGCCATCGGCCCGACCGCTCCGCGCCGCTCCCCGCTCCGCGCCGCTCCCCGCCGGGCTCACTGCGGCCGCACCGCCCCCGCCGCCGCTCAAGGGCCTCCCCCCGGACCGTACTACTCGCGGTGGGGAGAGCGCCCGCCCCCCCCCCGGCACCGCCCGCACGGGAGGGACCGGACGGTGGGACAAACCCCCCCCCCACCCCCCTTTCC
>JAOEGS010009534.1:0-27427 GCA_025447755.1 Corythornis vintsioides
CTCTTCTCCAGGCTAAAGAGCCCCAGCTCTCTCAGCCTCTCCTCAGCAGGGAGATCTCCACTCCCCTAATCATCTTGCTGCCCTGCACTGGACTCTCTCCAGTAAATCTCTGTCTTTTGACTCAGCTCTTCTTTTTGTTAAAGCCTATCTGCAAGGAGATAAAGCAATCACAAGCAATCAACACCTTTCCTTTCCCAAACAGGTCTTTCCAGATCTTATAATATCACAAGATTTGAGACACAAAATAGCCAGGCTCTTACAGATGCTTATGATGAAAGTTTTGAGTTGTTTTAGATTATTCATACACACAAACTCCCTCCAATAAGATATATTTGTAGATGTAAACATTCAATACTCATAACTCAAAAGGAAGTGACTGACAATATTTTCCAAAAATAAAATTCCACTTTGGAAATAATTCAAACCTATGAAGTTTTAACTGCTTTTTTTAATTTTTAGAAAAAAACAAAAAAAAGCTGGGGCCTTGCTTCCCTGACAATGTCACATATACAACTGTGTTCAACTTTCCTTTTCTGGAAGTATTCAGAAAAAACCCTGAATTCCTACTTTTCCCTCTCTTAGATTTCCAAAGTAAAATTAAATTAAAATTTTTAAATCCACAAATTATTTGGATTCAGACTTTATTCAAGCTTTAATCTTGAAGAAAATAACTATAATTTCAAATGTCAGAATGACATCAAAAAAATCAGTTCAAATGGTCTTATATTTTGTATAGTTGTCTTACTGATCAAACAGTGCTGACTATTCATGGGAAGCTTTTTGTCTTTGTAGGTGATTAATAACAAGGATAGACATTCATAAAACACAGGCCAAAAATATTTAAGATGAACAGGAAAACATATTTGAACAGAAAAAACATTGAGGAAAATAACTTGATTTCTAGATACATGATGCTTACACATATAACTGCTACCAGTCCTGCTGTTCCCCCATTTTATTAATTCAGCTTTTATATCTGCACACTGGCATTGAAAAACTACTAGACAGAGGTTTAAATTGGTTATCATATAATCTACGCTTATTCCTTTGATATGTCCAGCTCTGCTTACTTGACTACACTATGCATTTCCTAGGAAATTAATCTTAACTTTATAATATTGCATTAGAAACAAAATTTAACCTTTTTTTTTTTCTGCCAAGCAGATCTAATGAAAAAAAAATCTATGTATGTTTTCTAAAGTAGTTTTTATGAACATTTCTTAACTCGTTCACTTCTTGTTACATGAGATGCAGTATTTCATATTATATAGTGTGTCTGTACTGAAGCAGGGTTAGGTCTATAACACCTTTTAAAGATCTATAGTGTTTTCTAGGATTTTTCTAGTTACAGTATATTACAAACGACTTATTTTGAAACCTCTCTGATTTTGCCAATTGCATTACTTTACCTTTGAAAACTAAACACCTCTAGTAAAATGGTTCAAAGACATTTTACATGCAATTAATATGGGATAGTACAGACTATATTTTAATGCTTGTGTTAAGATCAGTGACTGCAACTATAGTAACAACTTCCTACATCTATCATGAAAATCTCCCTTTAGACTGAATGCAAGTGACAATAAATAGTTCAGACTAAATTAGTATTATCACTAAGATGTTAATGTGCTATTCTTAATATTTTCTGAGATAGAAATTTTAAAATGACTCGTCTACCATAGCTATTAATACCCACTATGCAATCATATTCTGATTAGAAATTAAATAATACTTGTTGAGGGCTTTCTTTATAGAGAAAAATGAAGAATCAATTCTAGGGACTTTGCTGTTATTATATTAAAATACTCTCTATTTGCTCTCTTTCCAACTTCTCTTCCATATCATAAAAATAATTTTCTTTTAAAAACTAGAATATTGTTTCTATATTAAAGATAGACTAAAAAGAGAAAGTTGGGCAAGGTTTATTAATTTTGAAAAGCATTATTTATAGGACAATTTTAACAGTGCTTGTATTCTCTAGCTGTTATTGTAAGTTGTTTGTAGTAATGTTGGTTAAACATTCCCTTGCATGAATTCCTCCTCTAAATCAGATGGCACTGTTTTACTTTATACCCTAATGCTTTTGAATTAGGCAGCTTTGTTTAAGGCATTCTATTTATCATACTTGGAAGGTATGAAAATCTAGATCAAATGCATGCTACTTCTTTACTTTAAATGGGTTAATTATTAACTTGAAAGGACCTTTTATGTTCAAAGACTCTGAAAGTTTGTAAGGAGCCTTCCTAGTGAACATCAGCTGCTTAAAAAGGGAACTAATGTCTGGAGAGTCATTACATTTACATATCTAATCCTGGACTCAGACACAATGCATCAATAACTGCTTTCACATCAGTAGGTTTGCAGGTACCTGGCCCATTAGTATTGTCAAAGTACACAAAAGACTCTGGTAAGCTAAAAAAAGTTGTTCCTTTGCTCATCATGTGGACTGAAATGTCCATACTCAGAAGCATAAATTGAGACTATAATGTGGCAGCAGTGGATTAATCTTTTGAAAGGCAGGTTAAGAGTCTGTTCCTTACTGTATTCTGAAACATAATGAACAGTGGTTCAAGTTATCTTCTTTGACCTTCACAATAAAAATGGACTGTAAGGACTCACTGTTGGTTATAAACTAAAAGTTGTCTTTACCAGATGCCATATATATGAAGGGCTATTTAATCTCAGGGCTTGTGTATGACTATACCTCTTAATGATTTTTAGTCTGTGAATCCTTATCAAGGATGAGGGAATCTGACATATGGATGCTGTGCAAGTGTACTAGTACAGGATTACTACAGGACTGTGTTTGTGCTTGCTGAATTTATTCTATTCTATTATTTCTATCTGACTGTGAAAATTCAGGATACACACTTCCAATATGCTACCATTGCATTTGTTAAAAAAAATACTACTATACTAAAAAAATAAACAACCCAACCCAAACCAACAAAAAAAGGTATCTCTCATTGCACAAATTGCATGGAAGGGGGTCTTAAAAAAGCACCAGAGTCAAGATAAGTCTATCTGCTTGGTAATAAGCCTTGTGACCTCTTAAATCTGCTTCCTCTATTAAGACTCACTCCTAAGTAGTACAGATTAGGAAGATTGATATTCAGTGCCAAAGCAAATCAGCATCAGTCTTGTATTCTGCTTTACTCATCATTGCATGATAAGGCAAACTAAAAGGCAACAAATCTGCTGAAATGACTCAAAAGAAAAAAGAAATAATACTCTGATTTTGTAGAAATAAACAAAATCCCTGTCCAGAAGTTCTTATCTATACCCATCAACACTCAGTTAACATATTTTATTTGTTCCCAGAATAGTAATACATTCTAGCTGTTTCCATGTGCTTTTTCGGAACATTCTTATGCTAACAGTAGGATTCAAAGTCTTGCTTGGAACTCAGAGACCTGGTAAATACAGGCTGTGCCTATACTGATCAATACATTTTCCCCAGGAGAATGATACAGCTTGGCCCAGGTTTGTGTTGCTAATGTTTAGTTCTCTAGAGTAGCCTGGTATATCCACAAAACACCAAGCTGTGATGGTAGCTCTCTGTGCACCCTGTGGTGCATTATGGACCCAAGACATAATAATGATCATTTTGTGTTTGTTTTTTCAGGTCAGTATGCCTGAAGACTGTAAAGGTACCACTGCAATCCACTTCAGTCTTACTTCTATAACGTAGGACCGAATGGAGTGATGGCCTTCGTGGCTTCCCTGCAACAGATGCTGTGAAACCTATCCTGGAATAGGGTCATGCTACTTTGCAAATGCTGGCTCTTGTGTAGATTTATATGTCCATAAGCTTCTTTCCCTCCATACAGTACTGTTCCTATGCATATTCACTTCAGTGTGAGGATGTTTTCCAGCAGGAAACATTTTCTGTAACCAGGGAAACTTACCAGGGTTCAGGCCTCTTACTGGCTACAGATTACATTTTTCTGGGTACAAACACAAAAATGTGTGAATACATCATCCTGCTCTATCTTGTTTGGTTTTGTTGGGGTTTTTTTTTCAATGTTTCTGAAAGTACTTACCTTTTAATCTCAAGGACAGAAACAACTAAGACAAACAAACCTATTGTCTTAGGTATGTGAGTTAACATTCACAGATGCAGTGAAAATATTTCTGTTCCTCTCTGTAATCATTCAGCCCTTTTCCTTTGAGTTTGGTGCTAGATTTTTTCTACCAAAGCCAGTTCACTTAGAACTGGACTGGGATAGAGCGTTTCAGTTCAAATAGATCAATCGCTCTAAAGCATGATGTGTAAAATCTATTAGCAAAATAAACCCAAAGAGAACAAAAAGACCATTATTACCATCACAAAAGAAATCAAGAGAGAAGCTGTTATTTAACTAATTCATACTTTTCTACTATATTACGTTTTATAAACAAAGGACATAGACATTCTTGTCTAGATTCTGAGCAAAACTTCTTTGTGCCAATGATCACTTTGGAAAAAAACCCCACACAAAATAAGTTCTTTACTATGAGGGTGGTGAACAGTATTAAAAAAAAACTGGAATAGGTTTCTCACAATAGCTCTGGATGCCTCCTCCCTGGAAGTGTTCATGGACAGTTTGGATGAGACTGCAAGCAACCTGACATGGCAGGGGAGTTGATGATCCTTAAGGTCCCTTTCAAACCATGCTCTGATTCTATGAAATTTCATTTTTCCTGATGTATCTCAGATATAAAGGAAGGGTTGAGAATGCAAAAAAAAAATTCATTATCTTCTTATTTAAGAAGTGGTAAATGACAGACTAGCATGTCCACACATTTACCAATAAACATATTTCTAATCCTCTGAGTACTTGAAGAAATTGAGATAATCCTTTTCAAAAGGAATATAAAAATAGTGGTGCATGTATTTACACATTCATTTAGAGACATATATATATATAACACACACACCTTTGAATGTTGCCGTTTTTTTAATTTTCCAAGGACTTTGTGACCCACAGAAATGAAAAGTCACTTTTTCATCTTATGTCTGTGTCCTCACTAGTTGTGCTTCTCTCTTTCTTATATAAGGTACCACATGTAAGAAAATAGAAAAAGTACACAAAAGAGAAATGGAAAAAGATAACAAAAAAGAACTATGAGAAGCAGAAAAATAAAACAAGGATGGTAATGAAGAGAACAAACCTAAGAAGAGGAGAAACAGAAATAACAGCAGAGAAACATATGATAGGAAGTTAATTAAATTCATATAAGGATCAAATAAAAAAAAAAAAAAAAGGAATGTGTAAAATAATAACAAGTATGAGAATAAAACACTAACCTATAAAACAGCAATGGTGAGTGGCAGGAATTATCCTAAAAGTAATTTGTAGAACCAAAGATGAAGAGAAAATATGTCCATATTTTTGAAATAGAGATTAGAAGTAAAGTCAGGACAACTTGACTGCAGCCTATCTTTGAAATAATTGCCAGAAATCTTTTGGTGCCTCCGCACCTAACATTGTTATTCTCCTTTGATAGTTTCCCACAAATTGAACAGATGATGCAGTATTTCAAAAGCCAATAAAGTACTATGTGGTCAGAAATAAGCTATTTTAACTAGTGCAGAAAATGCTGAAGCAATTACGATAATGATTCATCATTAAAATTATTCTTCTTGTCTAAAGTGGTCATAGCTGCAAACAGCTTATGATTATCCAAAAGTAGCCAGTCTACAAAAGAAAGGGCAAAAGTATTTTTGTGTAAGTATTCACTTGAATGCTCGTTGTGCCTTTTAACATCACCCTTTTCTGACTTCAGAAGGGTTATTTCCTCTTTTGTAATCTCATTTATATTCCATGGTATAAGGTTCATTGATTACAATCAGGAAAAAAACTTACAGTGAAGTGAATTATAAGTTTTATTCACAAAGGCCTCTAGACTTGTAGTAAAAGTTGCAGATAATATCCCTAAGGTTTCTGAGATACAGCGTGGAAGAAAATTGCTTCATATTGCTTAATTTGGAAACATTAACATAATGGAAGAGAATCAATAGGCTCTAATAATTACAGCAAAACCACACAATTCCCACAAGTAAACATGTGCTTTATGTGGTATACAAATTGCTATCCTGTAAAATGCATAATTACATTCTCTGTAAAGCAATTAATCAGAAAACACAACTATCTTCCTGTGCTCTTGAGAGTATTTCAAAACTTCATTCCATAATACCAGCAGCATCAGTTAAAACAAGGTCTAAGAGCAAACAATTGCAACCAGAATCCGTGACAGTTGTCTCTTCAGGTACCTGGATACAATAAACAAACATCATAGGGACAGAATTCCTAAACCCTGTTCTATCTGTAGCTAACAGAAAGAGAAAAACACAATTTTAGAGGGAACACTTGGGCTTTGCAATGGGAGGAATTCCCTCCACACATCTGATGGATGGCTTGTGGAGATGTCTCCAGAGTGAAGATGGTTCCTCATGTCATTAAAAACCATTGAAAGATCTAGAAAAACCTTTCTGGGAACATGCTTACAGTGTCAGCGATGAAAAATGATCCAGGTTTATTCTCTCAATGTAAAATTTTTGCATCTCCCATGTCGTTTATCTGCCAGTTGCCTGAGGAGGAGAAAGAGCGAGGCAGAGACAATTTTCTCCACCACCTCGCCAAGAAGCCTTTATATATTAATTTGCAGATCTTTTTATACCCTTGTAACTTCAAGGTAATTGGACAAGATGTCAGCCACCCCCTGGGGTGATTGGCTGGGGTGCTACAACACCCAGAGTCAAAACATCTTTCTACTGTTTTACAAACAAATGCCAGCAAGGTCACAGCTTGGTGAATACCTTCTCTCTCCCACAGGAAGGAAAATTCCTTTGCAGTAGTATTTTAACACCCACACTCCCACATTCTTCTCACAGGCACAGAGGACACTCTCTGTGGTTTTATGTACTATGAACTTTCACTATATTATAAAAATACTGCTGGAACTGTCTCGTGATGATAAAAAGACTTACTGCAATACCCCTAATTTTGATGAATTGCAGTTCATCAAAAGTTACAATGCAGCTAAAAATAGAGTGCTATGCTTTGTCCTTAATATGTGACCTGCATGCAGAAGCACTTCTGTACTGAACATACAAGCCTGACTAGATTCAGGGCATACTAAGAGAAGAGAATCAGGAAAATTATTAGGATTTCAAGTGTTTCTTCCTGCCTGGGGTAAAATCTTCTAAATACATGAGACTTTTCACATGTATCCAAGCCAGAGGCTTTCTCCTAGCTTATAATGTAACTGCTAATAGTGCTGATCTGTGTTTTTGTCAGTCATTTGCCTTAATGACAGAAGTCCTGTGTGGTCTATACTCCGTTAGGTATCCCAACATAGTTAGTTACACAGATGCTAAGTAGTCCTTCTTTAAACAACAGTTAAAGCACAAACTGGTATGTATTACCATATGATTTAGGAGAGAAAATTCTCAGTACTAGAATTGAACACATAGTTTTGCTTTGGCCACTTTCCTGCTGCATTTTTCTACAGCTTCAATTATTTGATCTGATGACAACTTTGTTCAGGATTCCCTAGTCAGTATTATCCTAAGCACTGTCTTGACCTCAGCTAACATATGTGCATGTGGGCTACTTAGCAACTTCCTAACCTTTAAGCTCTAAAATTTACAATTGTGAAATGACATAAAAATAAATAACGTGCTTCTTAATGAATAAGAAAAATAAGGAAATGACCTAGAAATGTAACCTTTTTACTATATTTAACCCTTACTGATTTTAAAGAAGTTTGAAAACTTTAGATTTGCATACCTAATGCTATTTATTTATTTTATTATTTTTTTTTACTTAACATGAACCATTCACTAATTACAGAGGAAACACAATTATACCAGAAATTATAAAACCAGCAGGGATCCTAGATTTGATTCCTGCAAAGGCAATGGTCTTTAAGAGTTACAGACTATCTATTTCTCAGAAAAATCCAGTCCATGGGCCCAGCCTCATATCTATTTCTGCTCTGTTCCAGATTCTTTGCTTCATGTCTTCTGCGGATCCATGTCACTCTAGAACTCCATGGCACAAAAAAGTTATCATGCTGAAGCTACAAAGAACTGAAACACACCAAGGACAGATTAATTTCACAGAATCAAAGAATGGTAGGGGTTGGGAGGAACATCTGGACAAGTTAATCTAGTCCAACCTCTTTCTAAAGCAGTTTTCCCTAGAGCGGGTTACATGGGAATGTACCCAGGTGTATTTTGAAAGTCTCCAGAGAAGGAGACTCCACAACCTCTCTGGGCAGCCTGTTCCAGTGCTCTGTCAGTAATGATTTTTCTCCTTATGTTTAGGTGGCATTTCACATGTTCTAGTTTGTGCCTATTGATCCTTGTCCTATCACTGGGTACCACTGAAAAGTAAACACATAGTGAATTTGTTGTCCAGTACAACTCCCAGGTCCTTCTCTGTGGAGCTGCTCTCACCCTAAACTGTCCTGGTGCATGGTATTACTCCTCCTTGGGTGCAGGACTCTACACTTCTCCCACTGCCGAATGTCTTAATTAAAAGGAAATAAAATTCCTCTATTAAGAAAAATATTGCAATAGAAAAAAAAGTAATTTTAAATAGTAAGGTTTGGACTAGATGATCTTCTAGGTCCCTTCCAACCCCTAATATCTGTGAATCTGTGAATCTGTGAAAAAGGAAATAAGTTATACAACCATAAATATGCTTAATATCTCAAATCATAGTAAGTAAATGCAAACTCACTTGTTAAAAATGTTCACTAAGTCCAGCTAAAAGATGCAGCACATTCAGGTACAATCATGATGAGAACAGAAGATGAGAACTAGCTAGTGTAAGGCAAACAGCAGTTCTTACCTGATAAATGCATGAGGACAAGCCACCATTTAGTGTCTACCCCATGCTTAACCACTTCTAGTATGGTGCTCTCTGCTAAAGATTCCCCAGAGGTTGGGCA
This sequence comes from Corythornis vintsioides, assembly GCA_025447755.1. NCBI lineage: Eukaryota > Metazoa > Chordata > Aves > Coraciiformes > Alcedinidae > Corythornis > Corythornis vintsioides. Next base: position 8,944 of record JAOEGS010009534.1, read on the forward strand.
TGGACAAATATATGATCAGTCTTCTGTTTGTATGTTTTTTCATATGAATTTAACTGATAGATCATAAGAATGTAGCTGAGTCTGACTGTAGTACTTTATTTTCTCTTCTCACTCTTTTCTCACTACCCAATTTATCTCTCTCAAACTATAATAACAACAACAACAACCACCAATAATACTTAGCTTTTACACACCCTGCTGTTTTTACTGTGGTGAAATTGCATTTGAACTCAATGGGAGTTTTGTCTGAGCAAGCACTACAGGATTCCCTCCTTGATGTATAAAGAACAATTCACCACCCCATCTAGATGCTATTTTGAAAAATTAAAAATAGATTACACAAAGACACAGTGAATGCTTTTTAACAGACTACTGTCATCAGTTAGAATATATTGGTAATCTTGGAGCTGGTGGCAGCAGGAGCATTTGTTTTTTCTATTTTTGTGATTAATCTCAGTAGGGAGTTTTTTCCTGGGTATGTCTATTTTACAGACTCCTCATAAGTTAACATGTCAGTTACTGAACAGTGATCTCTATAGGTCTATTCTTCAAAGCACAGCAGAGCTTAATTTAATCACAGCTTCAAAATATCATACAATAAAACAAATTTAATTACACTTAGCAATGGCCACTAGTGTCATTAAAATGCTAATGAGGCTTATAATTATTAAATTGCTTAATGATTGTTAATAGAAATGAATTATAAAATAAACCTTAAGTGGAAAGTCAAAATGCCCTCAGGTAATTTTTCTTAGTGGCAGTTTCATGTGATACATTTTCTTTGCAGTGTTCAGAAAAACAAGACATTAAAGTTTGAGGTAAAAAGATAAAAAAGAGAAGAATGATTTTGTACATGTAGCCAATCCATTGTCTCCTCTTAAAATATTTAAATATAGCTGAAAGGGATTTTTATATTCTGTAAATTTTAGAATTTTTCTTTTTATACCATGTGCAAATATGGAAAAAATGAATGTATATTAAACCTCATAAACAAACCCAATTAATGAGAACTGTTGTTCTAACACTATTTGTAAAGTATTATCATAATATTAAAATCTGTACAAAAACCACCATAATGGAGAATAAAAATGGTATCTGTACATACTCCGAGACAGAGCAAAAGATTATTCTGTATTATTAAAAAAAAATCTAATAGATACAGATATTGATTGCAAGAATCCATTCCCGTGGCCAGGAGGAAAAGGAAATCTGCTACTTATTTATGAGACCAGGAGAGCTGTAATTTTTGTTTCTTCCTTATATCTAATAATATGTTCAGGAAAATCACTAAGCATGCTGATTTTTTCAAGGTAAAATATTAATGCAGAATTGACTTTGACAAAACTCATGCTAGCGTATAAGGTAAGGAGATTGGGTCCTTTGGAAATCAGAAATATTTGACTCAAATCAAAAGCAGCATTTGCAAACACAGTTTGCAATGTGTTCAAAAGATGCTGTTCATGTCCAAAACAAAGATGGTTTTCAAAGCCCCAAAAGGCAGCTGTTGTCATTTGGCCAAATGTAAAGCAGCCTCCCCTGTTGCCACACACTGAAAGATATTCTGTGGCTCTCGGAGTGTCAAGTGGAGCAACATAAGCAGCTCCAGCTCAGAAAGAGGCAGTAGCACCAATCTTGACTGCAGTAGCTCACTATGTTAGCAGAGAGGAATTCCCTGAGCTCTTATTAAGGGGAGTTTCAAAGCCAGCAGGCAGCCACAGAACTTCTGCTGGAGGCTTATGAATACTGACAAGAAAGGAAAAGCAAAGGACCAAAGCAAATGAAAGCCAAGCAACCTTGACTGCTTTTTGGGTCTTCTAAGGTGACTGCACTGACAAAAATGCCCACTGAATGGTTTCTCTAATTGTCTGGTAGGACAGTAATGATAAATTAATGCATATTTCAAACATGTACATTATTCACATCTGAAAAAGCAAGTGGAAGGTACAGACTTGTCAGAAGCTAACATCAGCACAGGAATGGCTGGCCCTTGGCTTTTCCAGCAATCAGACCTTGTTAAGAGTAAACAAAACCTTTCACAGCTTCAGAAACTATTTCCCTCCTCTTCAAGATCATCTTTTATATGACAGATGCATAGATAATTATTTATTAATTCCTATGAAGTACTGTTTCTTGTTGAAGTACATTCAGTCATTCTTCAAACCAAGAGAACATTGTCACACATTACTACCTCATCAAAGGGGAGAAAAAGTTATAAAATCAATCTTTGTACCAGTAGAATACTGAGTAAAAATAATATGCATTAATTTAGCAATCTAAATCAACTGACATTAAAAAAAATCTCACTGTGGGAGACCAATAAACTTAGAATGTACAATTTGAAACTGTTCTACCTTGTTCTTCAGTCTGTTATCTTTTCTTCATCAAGTGTGACACTTCCTAGGTCAAAGTTCAATTGACATCAAAATGTAACACTGAATGTTATTTTAATCTCAGAGTTGAATATAGTCACTTTGCATTCACTTTGGCATATGCTTTTCCTTTTTGAAATAATGTAAAAATAAATGTTACCAGGTACATGCCTAATCAGGCACTACCATAAGACCTTTTGAATATGCTAGTATCTAGAGTTCAAGTGATTGTCTTGGGGAGAAGTATTAGTTAATGAAGACTTTTCGAACATATCCTACTGGATTGGGAATTATTCACTCACTAACTTTACTCATTTATAGCAGAGAGCAGCTGGAATTGCTGTGCTCTCCCTTTAGCAATTAATCCACAGAGAAAATTCATAAACATAGATTTATTCATTTGGCTAGAGGTTATCAGTAGCTTTCAGATATTTGGATTTTTGCTCCTCAAGGCAAATGCTAAAAAAAAAAACAGTCTGAGGCACATCCTGAACAGTACATTGCAGTAAAATTAAATAAACATGCTTTATACAGTCATATTTTGGCAGTTGCTCAAATTAAAACTAAAGGTTTGACAAGTAATAATTTCTGTCTGGTTCACAACAGAATGGAGCAATTAAACAAGATGTAGCATTTGCTTTTTGTTAAATTTCTGAAGTTAATGTGTTATTTTCATATCATTTCTGAAACTGGAAAAAAAAAGGAAGAAAACAAGGAACAAAAAGTTATTTCCCAGTTGGATGTCAAAAAAAAAATAAATGAAACAACATATCATTGTTGAAATACTATAGGAGCATCTTGAATGGATAAACAAGAAATCAATCTATGGGAAGTGAGAAGAGGAATCAGTATGAAGACAGGACTATGGTAAAATTTTTATTTGCAGTACTATACAGGAATGCAAATGTTTATATATATCAATATTTTGGACTATATATTTATTGATAAAAGAAGCACTTTTGTAATATTTCAAGTGGATAGTTGATTTTTTTTGTAGTATAAATACATAGTTATACTACTATAGCTGATTCTTTATCCATTTTCATATATATATAAAGCAATTGAAAGCACTTAATTTTTCAGGTACATTTTCATTAATATCTGGAATGGTGAGACAGTAGGAATGGCTTTACACAAGTGTAGTGACACCTAGTTACTGCACCAGACTGTTTGTCCACTTTGGATAATCTGTATCAGTAGAAAAATTTATCTGCAGTACTGAGATTAAAATGGCAGTAAAGAAAAACTATTACAGTTAAGGCTTTGTTGTCAAACTACAGTATAGTTTCTTTTTTTTCTAGATGGTTCCTAAAATAAATTAGGTTATTAAAACCACATGAGAAAAGGTAACAGACTAATTAGGCCACTGTATAGTGACCCACAGCAGAAGTCCAGAAATAGAATGATGGCTTCTGTCTCTGTAGGAAAAAAATAGTCAGGGTGCTGTTCACAGAAAGAAGATGATTGGGCTCAGGAGGTTCAGACTAGAACACATGAAATAGCATAGCTTGAGAAAAGGGGCAGGGAAGAAAATATAATTAGGAAGGCATGTTGGTTTTAGAACTTTTGAAAGGGAATACATTATTACTTATGTATAAAAAAAAAGCCTGAGGTGAGGGCAAGGATGGCCCATTTTGTACCCAATGGCCTCATCTACTCAGATCTCATCCAAGACCCTGCCTGATAAATCATTTTGGCTAAGGAAGCTGCCCTTAAATACAATTAATATTTAAACCAGTAACATGACTTTCAGTAATCACAACACCCTTTCTCAGGATACCTCTAAAACCAATTTCTGTACAAAATCATTTTGGTTATTCTAAATACTGTCTTATGGGTAATGTATTTTGCTACAGATGCCTCCTAGAGCCTTACCTTTGGAAGTTTAGTAGCACAGAGATCCTAACATATGTCCTCCATGTGGTAAGAGGAGAAACACTCAATGATTTAGTTCAGAAAACCTGAATGGTAATTGATTGGCAAGTAATTACATTCTGATTAAAAACATGAAGGTAAATCACATTCAGTTATGTTCAGAAAGCCTGTATCGTAATTATGACTCATCTAAAAATCTATTTAAATAATTTGTTTTAAATCTTAGATGAGGTTTAAGTGATGCATATTCCTTTACATTTCCCAAGTGCCATCCTTTGCAAAGGATCCAATTTTATTCTGAGTTCACTTCTAAAGAAGTGAGCAAAATATAAGCTGTTGCACATTCTGTCAATAAGTAAAAAAAAAAAATAAAAATTCTCTGGTCATTTGCAGGAGGAAGGAAAGAATAGATACGATGTATTGATGTTTTGAAATAAATACACTAAATAAGTATTTGGCAGACACGATACATGGAGACTCTAAGATTATTGGATTTTGTTGAGATTCCAAGATTTACAGCATGTAATGTTCAGTCTGAGTTTTTAAATATGAGGTTTATTTTTTCTACATATTACTTCAATTAGTAAAATAAGGTCAGATTTAAGAAAAGAAATCTTTAGAAAATAATTCTACAAGTGTTGAAAGAAACAAACATACAAATACAGTACTACTTAGGTAAAATAAGATATACCATTTTTATTCCTACCCCCAAAAAGTTAAATAAAAGTAAGACATAGAAAAAGGGAGAAGTTGCAAACATTTTAAGCATGAACATCTTTTCCTTCTGATTAACATAATTGTTATAATGACCAGTCTTTTTCTAGTCACTGCAAAAGAATTTATGAAAGAACATTCAGTTTACATTGTGCACTTTACAATATTCTGTAACAAAGATAACAAAAGTATTAAACTGAAGTGTAAATCCAGAAGAACCTCCAAAATACACTGTATAACCTGCATGTCTATGAATACATTTTACCCAGTAGTTTGCATTTTAATTGTAAAGTCATGGAACTAAACCCTAGTTTAGTTTTGGGAAGCAGTGGACCAATGTAGAGCAAAAATACCTGGCTTGAATTTGTGGTGTTACTATTTTTATATCACAAGGCAATGAAAAATTTAAATGAAACCTAGGAAGTCTGAAGAAATAATAATACACTATTAATATACATGATGTTAGTGCTTTCAAGACATCATCAGTGTAATTACTGTCAAGCAAACAGTAGTGTGGATATTTATAGGAAAATTCTCCCATGCGAGAAAGCATGGAAGTGCCCATTTGAAAATGTCAAAAGTAATGCCTAGAAGCTGGTATCACAATGTAGTATGTCTTCTGTGCTTTTACTAAAACTGAATATACTCCTTGAGTGTGGCACAGGTCCTTTAGTTGTCACTGGCCCAGTTAGCCAGTGCAGCGTGCCATCACACTGTCTCCATTGCTGTAGTTTAGCTTATAAGTCTTTTTTCCTTCCTGTGAATGTCTTCTCTTTTGATCTAAATTGTTGCTGCCTAAGAGCTGTGCCTATTCACTCACTGTACTCCTCATTGCTTCCAGCACTAAGATTCCAGTTCACTTGAAATTTACTTGTAGCAAATATCCACACGGTCCATTTGCTGTGACTGTAAATCTGTCTCCCAGTCTCCTGTAACTTGTAACCAAGCTGTAAGTTGTACTTATTTGAACTTCTATCAAAATATTCCTGACACACAGATTCAAAATGACTTTTAGTCACTATTTGTCTGGGAGTTGTCTAAATGCAGCTGAAAAGAAAACATATTTGTAACATAGAGGCACTGCTGAACAAGAGAAGACAAAAGACTAGAGGGCATCTCAGAACCTGATAGCAAATTGTATCTCTGGTATAACTAGATTTTTATACTTCTGCATCCTCTGCTGAAAAACTGGTTCAGACCTTCACATCTGCTTTACCAATTCCACTTTTACATTCCAAAGCACACTGGTTATTTGTCCAGTTGTTTTTCACTAGGAGTATTCTGTCTGCCCATAGCTAACAATGGTGTCTTGGCTTGAGTATGCTTAATATACACATTTTCTTTATTGTTTGAAGCTTTTGAAAACCTATTTAACAGTAGAAATACTTCATTTCAGTCCCTCAGTACATGAGGATACACTCTAAACTACTGTATTCTCATAGACATTAATCCAACTCTTCAGATCATCAGTTCTCCCTGTATGACCTTTTAATCCTGCTCTTTATCAACAAAGATTCTCAAACCTGGGCTATTACAAACCATTACTAGATTGCCTCTACCTTCTGTGTCACCCTCCATGAAAACACTGATCAACCACCCAAGTCTTTAGAAACTTCCCTGGTTAACTTCTCTTCAGTGTAAGATATATGTCCAGAATGATGTCTTGCCCTTTCTTCTGCTCATAACTATCCACATTTCAGTTACTCTGATTTCTATGTTTACTAAAAGCAGGCACTTTCATTTTATTCAGTAATACCTCACAACATTAAATGCTTTGTTGAAGACCAGATTGATAACATCTATGCTTTTTGTCTCATCTAGAAATTGGTTTAAATAAATGTTGTGCATACAGATGTGTGCATAATTAAATTTTATTGCAAGTTATTGATGGGTCTCCAAGTAAACCCAGATATAGCTGAAAGCATTATTCTTTTTCATTTTAAAACTGTTATTTTATGTGTTCAGCATTTCAGTGGTTTTATGGCAGTACATAAACCAATAGAACTGGTTAATAACACAGAATGCAGTAATGAAAAACATGCAAGTGCAATTCGATGCATCTGGGTATATCTATATAGATAAACTTATTTTATGATACATATTTTAAATTCACGGGTCTTTTAGGATTCCCAGAGAGATAACAGTTATTTTAAGAGTTGTTACAAAATATATCAATTCCTGCCTATATCACGAATATGTAGAAAACTACGAGAACAGAGAACATGGGTTTTACTCATCTAGATTAAGAAAAGTATCTAAACAAAATTATCCATAACATAATCAGACTCAGAATTGTAAAACACGTGCAGATCATAATGCGTAATAGTAAGAGTATGTCCATGCTCACAAACTCTTATGAACTGTATTTTTCCTCTTCACTCCAAACAAGTGTATACAAAAAGGTTTTGATTGTATTGCAAGTTTGAAGCTATTGCCTAATACTCAGTCTGTACCAGGGGGTCCTGAAAATGTCAAACAATTAAATTTTTATAAGATACACCTGGACTTTTTGGTACCTTCAGTTAAAGCATTTCAACTTCCAATCTCTTAATGGAAGAGAGTACTCTGTCTAAGTACTTCACTCAATACATCAGTAGACTAAGCTTGGATTCAGCCAAAAAATTAAAATAAATTAAAATAGAAGTTTTAATAGCTTGAGAAAACAGAACAGCAATAAGACTATTTTTTTTTCCTGCTTCTATAGTGGCTATGGAAAAAGACTTTTTATTTTTCACACTCTGACCTCTTTTCTAAATTTAAGCTCAGCTTTATGGCAGAGAAGAAATAAAACCAGTACTATGTTCCACATTCATCAAAACCATTGAACATGGATTTTATGTAATTTCATTCAAGTCCATGGGTTTACACCAATATTTAAAAAGATATATGTATGTGTGTTTCCGTGTAAGTCAGCATCTTCTGCCAATGAAGTTGTGAAAAATTTTCTAAATATTGCTTCTACAAAAAACAAGAACAAAAGTTTAGTTTTGGTGTTTTGTTTTTTTGATTTGGGTTTTTTTGGGGGAGATGAGGGAAGGAAATTCCAGTTTTGCTGTGGAATAAGAATTAAGTCACTAGCTTGTATGACTCCATGAATATGATCTTTTGATACCTCTGCACCAGCTTCAGAAACAATGGAGTAGAATAAAGAAATATGTTCTCCACAGGCCCTGAATAAGGGCTTAAATATTTATACTTCCAAAGGAAACTTAAATTTTCACTTTGCACTTCCTGGTTGTGTTTAAGGGTTGGTTTTTGTTTTGTTTTGTTTTGGTTTTTTTGTAGACCTTTTTAAATATCCACAGTATGTAATACGTTACAGGTTGTAAAACTAAATTTTTTGGATTTTGGTGGTTGTTTGCAAATAGCAGATTTAATATGAAACAAGACATGAACAACATAAATCTAATTTAGTACGAAGGATTATTCAGTACTATTCTTTAGTGTCAGGGGTAGATGTTATCAGTTCTAACCCATCCTGCTAAAGCAATAAACTTTCTAATAGTTGGTCAGAAATTTAGATGAAAGGAGATGATCATCTCAGTTTAAGTTCCTAAAGGTCAGAAGCAAGCATAAGTAAATCTCTTCCTTATGAGTAGGCTCACTGAATAGACAGGGTAAAATAAGGATGAAAACTACATCACTAAGGCATTCTTTTAAGTGATCCTTGAAAAACTGGCACACAACACAAACAGTGTAGAAACTTGCACTACCAATTCACAGTGGGAGTCTATCAACAGATCTAATGACAGCTATGTCAAACTTTGATGACAAATAATAACATAAGGTATCTTTTAATACCTCCTTTCTATCCTGACTGATTCACAAACATAACTGTTTTTTAATAACCACAGACCAGACCTCAGATCACAGTTTTTGACTTACACACAAAACAGAGGAGTAATTGATAAAGAGCAGCTCAAGGACACATTCACATAAGATGTGAGAAAATAACTATATTAATATCAATTATATTAATATGATGCTTTACTTTTATCAAACTCACTTTTCTCATACCTGAAATGTATTTTAGCAATCATCCTGGAGGTAATGACAAGAGAAGATATTTAAATAATCTTTTCCTTCCCACACTTTCTAATCTGTTTGGACTGAAGAGCTTCTTTAGCAAACACTGGTTATTAGTCTCTGATTGTACAAGGTCTAGTGCTGGGGGGGATGATATTAATGTGAACCTTTTAAATTTTATTGGAATATAAACAGTAATATTTTTTTTTTAATACCTTTTCAATATAATTCAGTGTAACTAATCAACTCTCCTCACTCATTTCTGCCCTATCTAAACCTGAGATTACTTCCAACACATCTTTAGTATGGCATTTGGCATGACTTTGTTACTCCTGAGTCACATAAATCTAATCATATAATCTCATATCTATCCAAGTAGCCTTACTCTTAAACTGATGGATCTTTTATAAGTAGCAGAAACCAGCTTCCTATTTTAAAGTTAATATTTCTTTAAAATGAAACCCTTTTTCAATTTAATGATGAACAAAGAAAAATTAATGCTTTGTCTATGGACAATGTCTATACATTTTGGAACATATTCTATAAAGTGTTGAGAATTATCCAGATTTTCAGAGGATAAATTGTCAATGAAAAGTCTACCTTGAAAAAGCAGCCAGTTTCTTGTTGCCTACAAAATATATGATCATTGTTGTCACCAAGAAGTGATTCATGAAGATAGCTTTTGACTGTTCTGGATGACCAACTGGAATGTATACTGGTCCAGACTATAAAAAGCAGTGACAATCACAAGACATTTTTTTGCAAAAGACTCAGTGAAGAGAATATAAGATCTTTGTACAAAAATACCCCAACCCAGTGGCTTGACTTATCTTGGCATAAGCCTTAAATTCCAAAATGAGCTTCTTCAAATATAAAGATCACAAAAGGAAAAAAAGATGGAGCTTGTGATTTTTCCTCATGTCAGATTTATTCTTTTCTGCCTTTATAAATTAAGCAGTATGAAAGAGTTTGTCTGTCTTTATCCTCTTTGGTAGCTAAAATTATAATTTTATTTTACAGAATAAATAACATAAAGGTCTTTATATGCCACCTGGATTCTCCATATTGCTGTGTTAACTAAAGAATACAAAGACCCTAATAAATAGTTATGTTTGTTTTGCTCTCAATTTCAGATGAGGATTAGGTGAAGCACACATAATGACATTATTAAATGTATTATAAAGCATTAATCTTCTTCTTATTTTTACTAGTGTTCTTATTTCTACCCTATCCAAACTACTACTCATTTAATTTAAACTCTCCTCCAAGAGATTCCACTGTATTCCACTGTCTGATGCAGTCTTTCTGATACAGCCCAGCTGCATAACCTTGGCTCAGATAAAATTGCTTAATAATGCAGAACTTTGAGAAAGTCCACAGAAAACATCTAAAAAGGTCAAGAAAAGTAATACTGCAAGCAGAGATAAGATGGTTGAGATAGGCATAGCTGCCCAAAAATTCAAGAAAAATACTGACAGAGAAAGGTATGAAATCCTGAAGTAAACTGGAAGAGTTGTAAGGCAATAACTCAGCAGCATCAAAGATCAGTCTGAGTAAACATAGACATAAGGTCTCACATGGGGGTTCACAAGCATACTGCTGCTTATCCTACAGGCTCATTAGTCCTAGCTAGATATTGTGTATATCCTGCTAGCAGAGTTTCGTTGCAAATGGTAAAAAAATAAATGAGGTGAATGTCCAGCAATTAAAAAAAAAAAATAAAAAATCCCAAAGATAATTCCTACACATGTAATTAGAAACACCAGCAAAATAAAAATCTGAAATAGTGCTGAATACTGAAGAGCATCTATAAACTTCACCCTTGTCACTGTGTACTTGCCAATGCCTTGACCATTAGCACTCTATTGCAAAAAAAAATTAGCACTTTGATTGCAAGATGCCTGTCAGGTTGTGGTTCCACTGTATGTTTTAGGGAAATAAGCAGTCGCTCTTTCTTAAGGAATTTCACTGAACTGAGGTGGTATATTAGTATTATACACTATTTTGTTTGAATCAATATTTTAAGTTATAACCTTATAACAAAAAGTGACATTAAATAATCAGAGTTTACCAGCTACTTCAGGTCTATTTCAGATACCACAGAAAATGTCAACTTCTGGGCTTTTTATGTGAGTGTAAAAGAGAGGTTTATTTACTCTGAAATAACTATATTTGTTTTAGTAATGTAAGAATATAATTGCTACAATATTGTTCTAAACCATAATTAAATTATGCTAATACAACGCTTAGCCTATGGTCTTACAGTTTAGCCATCGAGAAAACATATTATTTTCATGTAAAATAAGGTACAATGATGTTACTATTATTGTACAGACTCCCTCTCCCGATAATTTTTGAAGGCACAACTAAAATCTGGTGATGAACATGGAATAAGAAGTGGTACTTGATTTACATTTCACTCCTCCAGTTTCTGTCCTTTTCTGTTTGAAATGTTTTTCAGTATTACTTAGATGATTGAGGGCTTTCAAGCCATAGCACCCTCTGTCAAGTTTTTGTTGGGCAGTCACAATTGCTCTAGCAGTACGTATTAACTTTAAGTGCTAAAAACACTGACAAGTCTCCTGCTGGGCTAGTTAAAAAATGGTAGTATCATCGACAAAAGCAAATTCACCACAGCCTCAGTGATAGAAGTATTTTTGACAGGCTGTTAGTAGGCTGTAGCAGTAGTGAATGAAAATCCCTTCTAAAAGCTTTTATCCCTCAGTTCTTCCAGAATAAGAACTTGACCATGAGTGCATCATCACGGGTACCTTACTGGGCTACAAGATAGTTTTCATAATAAATGTTAATAATTAAAAGTTATTTAAAAATCATATCTTAAAAACTTAATAATGGTGATACAAAAAGGGTGATAAAGGTAAGGAACCAATTTAAGTGTAAATAATAATTCAGAAGTATGCTTCTTTTATCAGCAATTTTGAAAACTTAAAATACCTTACTGCAATATGTATTGTATTTTTAAATTCTGAAATTACTGTTATTCAATATATATCTAGACAGAAGATCATCAACAAGAGATGTGTTTTATTCCTGTCAATCACTGCTTTTCTACCAGATTTACAGTACTATAAAATTAATTATTACATAGCATAAAAATACCATAAAATAAATAGGGGCAGAATAAAGAGCATAACCATATGTTAACTTAAGGGGTATTGCTCAATAATTTAGTGTTCTGAGTTAATTTGCAGAAATATGAGAAAAGTTTCACTGGGTAAAAGAACAGCTTTCAAAGTGTCTCTGCTCATCTCAGCTTCCTGCAACTTCAAGCACTCCTTGTCGTCAGAAACACCCAATCCTACAGATTGCTTGTTCCACAGAAGTTTGGCAAATTTTACACAGCAAAGCAATACCTGTCAAACATGTAGTCTGTAAAAAAGTTTCCTTTTAAAGACAAAACCTGTAGTGAATAAATGAAAACTTCAAATGGAGCTCTAAGGACAGGTTTGAAAAAAAGGAGAAAAAACCCTCTGCTGCTAAAACTGTAGCAATGTACTGGGACAGAACAGTGGACTGCAGTGATCAGTTTAGACTCTAGATTGCTGGCATAATCTCATCTCTTCTTCAATGCTTTGAGAAATTTCCTTTTTTTTTTTTTTTTTTTCTTTAAAGGATTTAAATAAATGTATTATTTGTGGAAAAAAGGTGAACCAATTGAATACTCAACTGCAAGATCAGCTGGTATAAATGTAATATTTCTTACAGCTGATTCTTCTTTGAATTGATTTCATTCATAATGTCAGCTCTCTATGCCATACTGGATGACAAGTGTGTTTCGTAAGAACTGAGCATTAGCCTCAAGGATTGCAAGAACATTCAGTTTAGATGGATTAAAAAGTGTAGTGCAAAATGTGGATATAAGATCAATTTCTGTGTCTTGAAAGCTAAGTGAGACATAGGATTTCTGGGTATCTTTTGTTCTTAAATGTCCAAATCTTACCTAATGATAAGAGCTAGTTATAACAGCTCTTCTCCAGAGTGGTCTGTGGAGATGGGCTTTGATGGTGCAGTTACTCTGCTCTTCATCTTCAAAACATTTCATCTTCAAAACATTTCATCTTCAAAACTATATATTAGAGTCTAGTCCTTAGGTTACAGTAAATCCCAAGTGTGTATCTACAAATATACATACTTGCGTATGACAGAATGTAAATTATAAACTTTCCATAGAAGAACAGTAATTTCTTTTTCAACTATATCAGTTTACCTCTTTTTTACATTTATGTATCAGCTCAGAATTTAAAAAGTAAATGCTGAGGATTCCTCATGGCCATTGTTCTCATTCCCCCTGGAAGACTGTTTCTAAAATAACTCACATTCAATTATACAGGTCACTTGTGATAGTGACTTTTCTTGCTGAGCATGAAGAAAAGTCTGCAGTATCTGAACCATGAAAAATTATGCACAGGATTCCATTTTAAAGATGTGCCAAATTAACAAAAAGAAATTGGGTGGATTGTGAATGGTAGCAGCTGCTTATTTGCAAATGCTACAGATGCCTCTTCCTTTTGCTTAGTTTCTGTTAGGTATTAGAAAAATAAACAACTACTTTAGCTTATTTTTAGCTATGTCAACCCAAGCCAATATGCCTTACTGACTTTGTTGCTGCTTTTTCTTCCACCAGTTTAACTCATCACTTCTACTATTATGTATACAACTGTAGCCCTTCTAACACTATTTTATGTAAGCAAAGGAGAAACACTAAACAATGAGAGATGGTGTAAGATTACTGCTCTCTTTGTAATATTTTTCCCAGATTTGAAATTTGCACTACTCTGGTATCGTTAAGTGCATCTAGGTTGAATACAAAAGTATATGACAATATAAATAATTTTTAAAAAAGATATTGAGCAGTGTTTTGGAGGACTCCACAGACAACTCCTCCTCCCCAGTAAACATCTCAATAGAAATATTTGTAGCACTACTTGGATGTTACAATTCTAATATTAGTTTGAGATTAGAAATGAGCACATGACTAGAATGATAATGACAGATACAATAGTTTCCTTCTATGTATATGTGCAAAAGATGAAAACTGGGTCATTTTTAGAACTTTCTTAGGAATTCATTTTGAGAGTTTGCACAGTGAATCTTATGGCTTCAAATGAGTTATGTTATAAAAAAAAAAAGGATTCTATTTGACTAAACTTGACGATGCTGCAATCTTGACTGCATCTAACAATATACACCACACCATATTGGTCAAAAGAGCAAAAGGTTTACTTTCAGTGAAGTTTCCCAATTTACTCTCTTTTGAATTGAGAGCTATTTTAAACCTATCATCTGAGCAGATTCCCAAAACTCTAAATTACAAATCTTCCCTGAGTATCTCAAAGATTTTTATTTAATATAAATATAAGCTAGAGGAAATAAGATGTCCTGCAATATTATATTTAATATGCAATTTGCAATAACATTCCTTTATTAAAAATGCCAATTACACTTTCACATAAAATTTAATTGAGGTCATTACCCTCCTGAGAAGTTATTTCTTAAATTCTTTCTTCTTATAAGATTTGTTATTTTGACATTTTCCACATCAGTGCTTCTTTCACATCTATATACTTCTTATCTATTTATAAAGATAATAGAAATTACCCATCATTTGGTTGTTTCATTGTGCTATTAATAAGGAAGCTATCTTTTTAACTTCTTTTCTGGGAGATGAGATTATCAAGTATGTATAAAACTGTAAATGTGATCTTCTTAAATCAAAATGCATTTATTAAAATGCTAGTAAAAAAAAAAACAACCCACACAAAAGTCATTAATGAATTTTAAAGATTATTTTCTTCTGTTATGTTGATTTAAAAAAAAAATCTAGAAATATATAATCTTAAAAAACAGAATTGATTTATACATTGGGCTTACTGCATCATTGCCATTTACTTCAAAATGTTAAATATGACTTGCCACTTCATTATTTAGACAAACAATGGAGGTCATATTATTCACTAAGAGATCTCAACTACTTGTTTCTATTTTACTCAGAAAAAAAATATTGGCTAGAACAATTAAGATTTTTACCTTGGAGGTTTCCTAAGCCTCCTGGGATGCTTTACTTTATGTAAATGCATGTGGTGGAGGGTGCTTTGGCTGAAGGGCATAAAGGTTTTCTTTTTTATAATAAATTTGCCTTAGGTATGCTTGCCATTAATGTGGAAGTACTCAGATATTCAAGACAAAATTAATTCAGTTTTCAGTCCCTCAGATATTTAATACATTTGGGAAGGTCATTTATGCTGAAGTTTAGTATAAACATAGCTCTGGACTGAAATTCATATTATATTATTATGTATTTAGACCTCAGGGAAATTTAATGGGGAGGGTTGGGGCTTTTTTTTTCTGTATTTTACTAACAATAGGCATATAAAAATAGGCAATAAGGAAAAATTGCTCTTAGTAAAAATAACATCCTGTCTTGTACATTTCCTGTACAGTGAGCAAGTCACACCTTAGTGCACCTCACATTAGTGGAAACCATTGCTTTCGTGTACAAAGAAATTGGAGACAACTGTTTGAGCATTGATTCACGTTGCACTGTTGAGTACTTCCAACACAAAACAAAATGCTGCTAGTATTACACTTTACATGACAGAAGAGGCAGTGGATCTCCTCCAGTACCTGTGCATTGCCTCACACAAAACAGAAACTAGAACAGTAAAGATATTTCTTCAATACAGGACAACCTAATTTTCTCCTCATGATGGTGGTGATAAATGTGTGAACAAAGTAATAAGGTCTTAAGTGGACCAAGTGGAGCATATAATTGAAATTAACATCACTTTTGAAAGTTGCACTTGCCTACAGTTAAGATTTTAGTATGCAAATGGCAGCTGATGACCCAGTATTCCCTGTCACTTCCCCAAATTCTATTAAAATAATAACTACCTCTCTTCTAGAACAGATCAAATATTGAGAATGAACTATGCTAGCCCAACAGTCTCACAAAGCAGGGTGGATGTACAGAAAGGTAGTTTGCTAAAGCTTGAAACTCTCCTATCTTAGGCTGGATTAGTTTATTCCCTGGTTATCTGTCACTCAAAAACCTAAAGCCAATATAAGGTACTGAAAAAATCAGAAACATTTTTGTGAAGTAACAAGAAAATTCACTGATTCATGGTAAACAATCACACCAAGATCTATTATATTTGCATAACTTTCCCTCCCAAAAATTCTCTCTACTCACTTACTAGGTTTAAGGTTCCTCTGTCTATAGTCCAGTGATACCACTCTGCTTCTTTTGAGGATGGGAGTTCTATAAAAAACCAGCAAATAAAACAAAACAAAAAAAAAAAGGAAAGATGATGAGCATGTTTATATAAAATATAACTCATTGCCTTTAATTTATACAGTGTTAGTCAAACCAGGTAAGAAGCAAAACTTGGCTCTGAAGGCACCATACTCACCAGATGTGAGAAAAGAAAACACTATGGTTTTGCAGCATCGTGACTTGATTTTTACTTTTCTTAACATGTGTCATTTGAGCTCCTGTTTCCACTTCATTTCCTTTCCTAGCCTCTACCCCCACCAGAACACGTCATTAGGTTTGTGTGAAACACTTCTACAGAACTTCAAGCTCATTCATACTTAACTGGAGAATGGAAGCCAGTCCAGGAGGAAGAATATGTGTTCTGCTATATAACTAGTGAAGACTAGCTTAGTTAAGAAAGGATTTAGTAAGCAATGCTTTAGGAACCTCTGAAAATGTATAATTACATAGTGTTTCTGTTAGTTTCACAGAGGTAAGAGACACCGAAGATAGATCCTGCTGAAATTCAAGATCTGTGAATCCACCTTTCAGACACTGTGCTTGTGTTGTGGTAGCAACAGAGTAATAAACTTTGTATAATTACTGCAGGACAAATTTACTGCTTCCTTTTCAACACATCTATATTTCACAGTGCTTTCAGAAGTCTTATCTTAGAGTTTGCATTCAGGTTCACCATGGAATTAATGAATATTTTTAAACATTTATTTCTTGAAAATGTACATATTTGTATGCTAACATTAAAAAAAATAAAGTATACTTAACACTTCATATTCAGAATAGCATACATTGAGATACTGGATCCTTTTAATCAATGCTTTCACTCTTTTTCTCTACACTGACTTGTACAGTTATTCCTGTTGTCGTATCATGGTGAAATTTCTGGCAAAATTTCAAGCACTAAATCTCTTTAAGAAAGAAAAGGGAACATGCCACCAGTTCAATTTTCAAATGATGATACTTGGTGATCAGTAGTTCTACCAGCCTTAGTAAGAGTAGCATACTTAGGAAAGGAGGAGGCAAACACAGTGTAGCTATAAAGTACAGTGGCCCTTGGATGCAGATTTATTTCGTCCAGACTCAAAGTCACTAACTCAAAATCATTTCTTTGGGTGACTCATTGATGGGGATTCTACCATGCTTTTTTTTTTCACAGGACAACTGAAACATAACTTCAGAAATATGTAATGGAGAAAGATGGCAAGAATAAAAAGATAACACTTTCTGCTGTCCTAATGGCTTCATACTGCTTATTGCTAGCAGTAGCACACATACTCTCAGAAAAGTGAAATAACTTTATTTTAAAACACGACGAGTCTTCCTGGGAAGCAGCTGTGTAGTAAACACACTTTTAACAGAATAAGGCTCACAGAAATGTTTTTAATTCTCCTTCACTGAAACTAACATTACTTCAGCTGCCTACATTTGGTTGTTTGCACAGATAAAGAATTATAGCTATGGCATTTTTTTACTTCTGTATTTAGAGTTTTAGTGTAAGACTTTATCTTTCTCTAATGGTTTTCTATTCCTTAATATTTTATTTTTGTCTTAAAAATATTTGTTCACCAAGAATAAAACATAGTTAACATTAGCTTGTTCTTTGTTAGAAAGGAAGCTTTCATCCTGAGTGAAAGAACACCCATAATCTGAAAACTGAGAACTGTTTTCAGCTACATTCTGTCACTTCTTTTTATAGTTATGTAGGTAGTAGTCCCACAAAGAGCACCTGCATGGAAATATTTCAAAACTGGGGTTATAAATTATCTAGCAAGATTAAATTTTGAATTGCTAAAATCTTCAGTTAGAGTAGCATTCATTGTCCATATGTTAAATTTTCCAGAAAAAAATCATTTTATTCATAATCTATTCTGTTTTCTATATTTCATATGCATCTAAAATATCTACATGAAGATTACAGCACTTAAAAAATCCTGTTACATTTTCTCCATTCAGAGCCTGAATTAATCCTAGCAGATAAATGTGCACCTTTTTTATATAGAGGGATAGAAATGACAGGGCAGAAGAACAGGAAAGATTATTAGTTTTCACATTATTATGTTTGTTCATAAGCAAACAGAGTACAGAAATGTATGCAGTTACAGTAAAAATCTCTGCCAAAAACTATTTAAATTGCTACAGTTTTTTTTTCTGGTAGGATAGGGTTTCTTTCCTATCCATAAAAAATATTAATTTTCTGGGAAATTTATTG
>JAOEGS010009536.1:0-41547 GCA_025447755.1 Corythornis vintsioides
TCTCAGTGAGGGTGCCAGAGCTCTGGAACAGGCTGCCCAGGGGGGTTGTGGAGTCTCCATCTCTGGAGACACTTAAGCCCCACCTGGATCTGTTCCTGGGTGGCTTGGTCTAGGTGATCCTGCTCAGGCAGGGGGATTGGACTAAATGATCTTCTAGGTCCCTTCCAGCCCCTAATATCTGTGAATCTGTGAATCTCCTAGCACAACACAATGATTTAATAATTATTGAGATATTATGCCTTCAAACATTTCAGAAAGCTGTTTAAATGTAAGCTAAATAATTAACATATATTTTTTTCTAAAAACTGCTCTCCCTGTTATAGGACTTTGGCGCAATAAAGTCAGAAGTCATTAGGGATAGTGAGGAGTTGGCAGGACCCTTTGTTGGTCTGTGTGTTGAGCCATGAAGTTGTGCTTATTGCTGTTTAAGGTGGTGGGGGGGTGAAGTATTGGAAGGGCTATGTGAGAAGCTCTGTAAGGACAGAGTGGCACAAGTGTTATTAAAATAAAACTTAGAGTGCTGGCAGCTCATACTTAGGACACACACAGATAGCTTCCTCAGAATATACATACCTTGTGAAAACAGCATTTTCTGTTGTACTCTACAAGAAAGATCTTGGAGTATTCATGCTTTGGCTGATGTTGAGCAGCTATGTGTTGGTTGCTGTGAGACTTTGGAGAAAATTTGAGTCATGACTCATTGGAGTAATGTTTTCAAAGCCATCTTGTAGATTTGCACACATGATTTTAAGTGTGAATGATTGGAAAGCTCCTAGTGTCTCTACCTGACTTCTGTGATTTTGCCTTTTTATGTTGCAGTAAATGTGCTGAATGAAGAACTGATCCTACTGCAAAATTATGCCTCTATCTTGTTATATTGTATTTAATGGGAAAATGTTTATAATTTCATCATGTAATTTTCTGCTATTCTCTGATAGCTGTAGTGGTATAAGCAGTACTTAGGGCATGTTTGAGAGATACACTTTGATTGTTAAAGAATGGTCTAGTGAATTAATATGAACAACTGTGTAAAGATTAAGATTTTCCTGTACTTTTGGAATGTAAATAGACCCTTAGGTAAAATGCTTCAGGAAACAAATACAATAAGGGTTCACTTTAAAGAAAAAAGTGCACTTACTTGCATAAGTACAGGTGTCTTGACATTTCCTTTCTTAAAGAATTTCCCCCAAAGTTACGGAATAAGAATAATTACTCATAGCAAAATTTTCTGATCAATTATTCTACTTGGATTTTCTGGAGTACATTTTCAGATCATGGATTATATGTGCATATCTCATTATCACTAATGAGAATTTCAATGCAGCATATAATTTTCCTGTGCTATTTTGTCTGACTTGTATTACATCTGTCAGTCTACTTTCCTCCTCCTAAATATTAATATTTAAATATTAATATTTAAAGGTCAAACTTATCCTGCAGTGATATTAAAATATATTATTCGGTTTCATCTGACTTGAGGAGAACATCTGTGGGACAGTGCTCACTAGATTGGGAAAAAGGCAATCACCATACAATTTGCTGCCTTTTTAATGTATTTTCCCCCCCTCCCTCCAGTAGAAATTGGACAGTTTCCATCAGAGAGAGGGAAGAGAGAGATCAGTGAGGGAATGAAGAGTAACTCATACTGCAGTCAATGGGAATGAGACTTCACCCTTCTCTGTATCTGGAGAGTCTTGAACTGAAGCAGTTGCAGAACTTTATATGACATTGTCTTTATATGACAATGAAGCAAAAATGTTTGTCCACTAGAACTTCAGTGGAAGATGTGTCTGTCAGGCCAAATGCAACTTACATTCAGGTCAGGGAAAGAAGGTGTGTGATGGCAGGATCTGGACCAAACCCCTTCCTGTTTATGCTGGGTTCCTGAAACAAACACAGAGCACATTTCTACAGTATGGCACCCTGTAAAAAAAGTAAATTCTAAGTGTGGAGTGCAATGATGTGGAGGCAGCGCTCCAAATTAAGCAACATTTATTTACACAAGTATTTAGGCATCTGAACTGTGAGATTTTGCATTTTGAGCAAAACTGGATTATCCCAGAAACTGCTTATCTCTGAAAATATTTGTGACATCAGAATTGAAGGTTATAAGGTCACATTTGCAAATAATTATGAATACAGGATACAGAACATGTTAATGTTAACAGTTTCTGGTGACTGAATCCTTCCGAAAACATGAGAAAAATTATATGGCCTTTATTTGCTTGCTATAGAAAGTAATCTGATGCTGAAGAAAAATGAAGGAGGTCAAACAAAGAGTGGATGGATCTTGCATAGATAATCTTCACTGCATCAAAGGTGCTGTTCTTGTGAATTTAAGGGAGTCTGCCATGCAAACACCTGAGAGGAAGGTAAAATTAGAGATGTTCATATGCTGCATATGTAATGCTTGGAGTGTATGTGTGCTTGGAGTGCAGGAGTCCTCGCAATATTTGCTCATGGGCAGACAAAAGGGTCTCAGGAAAGACCTAGTTGATCATAAGTCTTCTTCATCTCAGCCATAAGAAATTGCTGCAAGAGCATGTGGATTATGAGGTAGCAGACAGGTTAAATGTGGCATATCTATTCTGTCCATGCTGGATATTGACGTATCTGGACCTGTGCCAAGGGACAAGAGGGATCCAGCTTTTTGTCATTTTCTTTTCTCGATATGCATCAAGGGATTATAGAGACTTAAAGGAAGTTGGGTCTATGCAATGTGGACACAGTAGTTACTTGGACTGAGCACAGAGTTGACCAGAGGTTGTTTATACAGACATACCTCTCTGGTCCTGGAAAGCTGTGCAGCATGACATATTTTATTGTAAAAGACTATCATTGGCTAGACACCATCTTATCTTGACCATGTTTTTGTCAAGAAAGTTTGGACCAGATCATCCTTGAGGTCACTTCCAAGTTGATATTCCATGATCAAGTAACTGGGAAAATATTTTAGTCAGTGTCAAATCTCTACAGTGCATATGAACAGAAGTGTAACTGTTGACTTCAGTGGAAATAAAATCAACCTCCACATGTCTAACAATCTAAATTATCCTGAGCTGAAATCCTAAATCTGCCTTGAAGTTGTTCACCACTGTTGAATGCCAGGCTGTATTATTATTTTTTTTTTTTTCCCCACTGATCCTGTTTGAAAATATTAGTCTTCTATAGGCAATGTAAAGACACCACAGTCATTAGGTCTTTTGACTTGCCCAATGAAACCTGGCTGTGAGGTGGTAAATTAAAATGGACTGTATTTCTTTTTTATGCTACATCTTATGTAATCCAAACATGATAGAGTGGAACTTTCAGTATCTGCACAATGAGTTGGTGATTATAGCTTTTGCTATCAGATATAAAAATAGAAATTGTCAATACATGTACTTTTAAGAGGTGAAATTATCTTCAGCTATATAGCTGTTTATCCAGAACTGCATGTCATTCTTATGAATCCAGAGCTACCTGCTTGTAAAGGTCTGATGTAAAGTTATAATTAATTTTGTGACTCTCTTCAGCTTAATGTCATTAATCAGTGTGATTTTCTGACCTCAGCAGGTGCTGAATAATCAAATGTCCTTACTGTATTTCTAAATTACTTCTTTGAAACACAGAACAGCAAGAAGAAAATACAGTTGCAGATACATCCAAGGAAATGTTTAAATTGGATATAAGTAACTGATTTTTAATTACTTTTGGCATATAATGAAAGAAGAAAAACTATTCTTAATAAGATGAGAGAATATTCCTAAATTTGATAGCTAAAGAGTAGTTTCTCTTGGGGGTGTGTGTAAAAAACAAAAAACTTATTTTCTGCTACCATAGAAACCAGCCTTAACCAG
Organism: Corythornis vintsioides; assembly: GCA_025447755.1. Taxonomy (NCBI): domain Eukaryota; kingdom Metazoa; phylum Chordata; class Aves; order Coraciiformes; family Alcedinidae; genus Corythornis; species Corythornis vintsioides. Next base: position 3,840 of record JAOEGS010009536.1, read on the forward strand.
GACATTGTAAATAGCAAAAAAAGCAAACTCTGGCTTAATATTTATGTTGCAAATGTATTCCTTTTTAAAAATGAAAAATTACAATTTCTCAAGTAGTTTGTTGTTTCCCTTTTAGATTTGTCTGTATTTGCAGAAACAAGCTTAAGAAGTGGTTTTTGACTAGGAAATGGAAATGATACAGGCCTTAATGAGACTGCAGAGTCCCCACATAGATTTTTAATGCACAGCAGCGTGCATCAGGTGAAAGGAGTCAGAATACTCCTATTGCATCTCAGCATGGGGAAGGGACAGCGAATGTACATCTGGTTCCTTACTATGCCATCACTCTTCATGTAACTCATAATAGATAGTGAGTTTTCATAACTGTCTTTTTTTTTTTTTTTTTTTTTTTTGTAAGAAATCAAACATTTTGTTAGAGTAGGGCAACTGGTGGAGTCATTTTGATGTAGCAGTTTTTACCTTAAAAACCCTTGACGTTTTGTGACATGCAGGACATGATAGCGTTTGTCTCAAACAATCCAAGAAGTTGAGACACTAAGGACATCTGTTGTTTGTCTTGAGACCCTCCTCCTCCCTCTGCCTGAGATTGAAGATGGGGGAAAGGTCTGCAGCTGGCGCTGGGAGTGGTGTCCTGGAAAACTACCGGTCCTCCTGCAATAAATTAGCAAGACCAAGGACTCTGTTACTCTTGGAGGAGTACAGAGAAGGTAGAAGGAATTCCTCATCTGCACGGGGAGAGAAATGGGGGTGTAGTGGGGCAAGAACCATATAAAAAATCTGGGACACTATGGAAAAACAGAGAAACATTTTCCTGGAGAAGAAAAGAAGCTCTCTGCCCCACTGACATCGTCATCTGGACCGTGGTGGTGACTATTCTATCACTTGTTGTCTTCTGCTTTCTCCTTTCTTTTCCATTTCTATTTTTCTCCCTGTCCTGTCTGCTTTAGAAACTTTGCTATGCTACTCTAATAAAACTTCATTATGCATGTGGCATCTGACCTCGTTTGCATCTTCATTTCACCATTTGGAGATCATCTTTAAAACTTTCCTAAAAATTGCCACGTATCCTAATACTGGATTGTGACACGTTTACTTTCCAAAGAATGGAGATAGTTGGTCCAATAATTGTTCTGTCCATCTGACTGCAGTATTTTCTTGAAAAGAAGCAAATTTCATTGAAGTTTCACAAGCTGGAAACCCCCAAATGAAGGCACTGCAATGACACATGAAATGATGTCTCTATTGCCATGGAAATTTTGTCACTGATCAACTTCTTGTGGAAAAGAAAGAGTACACTAGGACGTTTTTTTGCAAATATTGTGTTCCAACTGGCAGAAAACTTATTTCAGTTCAATGTTGAATCTACTTTTTTGAATCCATTTTTTTCTTTTTAAATGGCTGAACTTACCTTGTTTCTCAGTGTGATCCTGCTCTAGCTTTGTTTCTAGAGACAACTTAAAAATACACATTTTAGAAGAAATTCCATGCTAACTACTATGATACCTATTAACTGAATTACCAGCTAGTAGTATTTTTCCACCCACTGTGTATGTGTTGCCTGTATATCTGCCCTTGTTGCACTACAAATTGCAGATTGGAACTCCAGTGATCTTTTTGTCCTTGACACTGTGGTGACTCTCCTAGGGAGAGAAGAGTGGGCTGGATCGAGCTGGGAACATGAATGTGTAAAATGAAGGTCATTCTGTCTGCTCAGTGCAAGCTATACTTTTCCAGATGTTTCTTCAGTTTCTACATTTGACTTGAGGAAGAATATATATAACACCAATATAGGTTAAAAAGGCTTTCTAACAGTCCTGCTGCATCAGGAGGGATGCCTGTCTGATTGCTGTGACTCTCTGGAATAATCAGCTGAAACGATTATTTTAACATCTGTGAGAGCAAAAACAAAAGACAAGGCTGGGTACAGCCCATTCTGGAGACCCGCAGGGGCATTCCTATGTAAGTTTTATTGTGGACAACAGGGTGTCCAGCTGCACCATTGTAGCAAAGAGACCTGGCAAAACCACTCTTTGGAAGGATCCTCCACGGTTGTTTGTCTGATGTCAATCTTACAGCAGCACCACAAGGATAAACAGCCATGTGAAAGCAGCCAGACCACAGGCTAGTTAGCTCTACATATTTTACATATATAACAGAAAATCAGTCAGTTACCCACAGGCTGGGTAATGATGGTGGCTGACTCTCAGTAGGTAGAAAATACTGTGTATGTTTCAAGAAATTTATAAATACCTGCAGCCAAGCCAGGGTGAAACAAGCAATGTTCTGTGTTGTTCATTTCAGTACAGTCTGAATCAGCCTTCAAGGCTTTGTGAAGGGTATGCTGACTTTGGATATCCATGCTGCAAAAGAAAGTATTTCTTCATAGTCCTGTCCTTCTTTTTTTCTTTTTTTCTTTTTTTTTTTTCCACTGCTGCTTTCATTCTAGCACATGCTGCATTTCTGTCGTCACCAACTGGTCTATGTGTTCTCACTTTAAAATATATACCTTTACCTTAAAATGCATTTGTAGATCAAAAAGTATCTATGGAAGGATAGCTTCTTCCTTCTGAACAAGGCTGCACTCAGAGACTAATATTCACTGACTAGTGTGACAAGAGACAGCTTTGAATGGTTTTTACTCTGTTAGCAGAGTGTCTCTGAGGTTTACTCAGCCTGTACCACAAAGGAAAACATTTCTTTCCTTGTCTGTCTTCAGCATTAGACCCATTTGCTAAGTCACAGCTGTGCAAATAGGATGACAGCCAGGGTGTTACACAGGTGAAACTGGGCACCTCCTCTGACCTATGCAGCCTTCCCCCTTGATGATAATGTCATACAAGAAATAAAGAGCCAGTATAAGGTTTAGATCTCTCTACCTTTCTAGATAGCAAGACTGTTCTTTCACAGAAAGACACAGTTTAGTTCAAATAAGAATTAAATGAAGTCTCTAGGACTTTTCCAGGTGCTAATGGCTGGGGCTTGGTATAGGATATAGATGCCAGGATAGCTCTTTAAGGGCTGCTTCTAGGGAAGAAGCAAAGTCAAGGGCATTACAAAGGCAGCATGTTGGGGAGGAAAATAACATATTAATTTTAACGCCTCGGTAAATGCTTGTTTGATCAAGGGGTTGGAAGTCCTGCAGGACTCCATGATACCCTCTGAATTCAGAAGCAGCTTCAGTCAAATGCAGCGAGACTCCTATAGCTTAAGGTTGTGTGATTAGCAGATGTATCCACAGAATGACTGACAAATTGACTACTGAGATGTAAGCTTGGGACCAGGTAAAAAAAGTTATGTTATTTATATTGTCACTTCAAAGTGATGTTAATCTAGATTAAAAATCTACTTATTTGGAGTAGTGCAGTTCATTAAGATAGCTATTTAGGTTGCAAAGCCAAGTATTTTGAGGCTGAAAAATGGCAGATTTATGGTTGGCTGTGCAACATTAACTATATGTCCAGTGTCTTAAATTATCCTACTTTAGTTCTCTACAGGGTACCTGCCTTATTCAGTGTGCAGAAGGGATTTACAAAGGGAAGGGAATAAGGGCAACTGAACTGGCCTTGACTAATTGCTGTGTGCTAAACTTTGTTTTTAATAGCTCCCATTTAACTTAGTTTCTTTTGAATATAATGGATACTTAATGATATTCCAGTGATACCAGACTGCCCTTCCACCTGAAGACTTCAGGTCTTTTTAAATGGTATCTTACCTTTGCAAGCCTTCTGCAAATTAAATACTTAATTTTACAAAGATGGGTAGATACACATATACGAAATTACACACTTAGCCCCACAGGCATCTAGATTCAACCCAGAAATACAACTTAGTTCTATGGACTCCATGTATGACCTTTCATTCTAATAAATTTCTCTGAGACAAGTAGAATGAATCAATTACAACCAGCTTATATATTGTTAAGTGACAAAGTCTGAAAGTGAGGTCTGCTGATACATCCAGCTATGTTAGTGGGAGAGGAGACTTAAATGGAAGACATTTTTCTCTCACAAGTAATACTATGTGAAACTTTACCTGTATCTTCATTACAGTTCCTTCTTTCTGCTTTCTTCTGCAGTACATGCACTTGCCAGACATCCTTAACAAGAAATTGAACTGTTTCTTCCTTCTACTAAATTTGTGCAAGTTTATGGGGAGGAAAAAAAGATTATGATTTCATTCTCACCCAGCAGCTAATGTAGCAGCTGGGAAGGCTCTGGTTAATGGGAATGCCAGGAGAACATGGGGAGAGAGGGTCACAGACCCTTCTGGGGATTGTGCATGGAGACAGTCCAAGCCCTGGGCTAAGCAATGTGGATTTTTACTGGAAAATATTAGTGCTCATTAAAGGCATAAACTACAATTTTTTGGGGTGCAAGCTGAAAAAGGGGTGCTGTGAATATGTATTTAAAAAAAATCTTCCAATAAATGTAGCCATATTGCCACTCATAATTAAAGGCTTGCAGAACTTAGAGAGAATATTAGTAACAAGCATACTTTAAAAAAAATACTTCACTAGGACCATTGGTGCTTTCTAGCAGAGACCAGCCACTTGAATCACACACTCCAAGGTGTGACTGCAGCACAGAAAAGCAAATCAGTTTGGTACGAGTAGAATGAATACTGGTAGCAGTGATAGTCTAGCATCACAGGCTTCTGTGTGACCTACATGTGTCAGCCACAAATTCCAGGTGGATCTTTGCAAATAAGGAGTGTCAGCTGATACACACTGGTGATGGTCTGCTGTCTCCTGTGGTCTTTAGCACCACAAAAATATCTGTTCCTGGGATGCTGTTAAGACCTCAGATACTCTGTGTATTCTTCAAGCAAAAGTGGTGCTGTTTCAGGAGCATAGAGAGAAAAAGATAATTATAGTGGATGTTATTCTGGCTGCTATGGAGGCCTGTTTACAGAGTGAATGATTTGCTACATATCTGTGTGGAATAAGGCTGCCAAAATTCCCTCCAAAACATAGCCACATAAAAATAATATATTCATACTGGTGTTTTTACTACATGTTATGCCAACTTCTTTAAGTAGCATGAAGTCTGGAAGGGGATATCCATTAACATGAAAACCTACTGTGTAATTTAAGAACTAATATTTGTCTTAATCCTTCTTTCCTTTTATCTCCTCTCCCATTCTGTCTCCTCCCTGCTGCAATATGATACAGTGCTATTGAATGCTGATGAGACCACATTAAATCCAACTCCAGCCACTTGTTACTGGCCTGCTAAACTGGCACCATAGCAGCATTTAATACTTCTGTTTGGGAGAAAAATCTATGGAGAAGGCTAGTCATGATATTGAATTCTCTAGAGAAAATGTGGCTTTGTGTTACTTTGTTTTTTAATGTATTTATTCAAGTCTGACTTGACTATATTCCCTCCTCACCATGTTCATCTCAAAGAGGCAAAGTCTTCCTGTGTTCAGTAATCTCAACCTGTTTTCTGAAGATGCACATGCAGAGAGAAGCCAAGACATTCTTTCAGCATGTAGTGAGAGATTTATTGTTCATATTTCCTACTGCTTCTGTCAGGATAGTGCCTGTGTGTGCCTTGGCTGAAATTCTTTCTCCAAATAAGTTTATAGGTGAGACAGGCAGATTCATAAGGCAAAGCAAGACAAAGAAGTACCAAAATGGAGGGTGGAGTTTTGAAATTCAATATTCATGCTATTTGAGTCTATGCTAAGATTAATCAGTACAGAATTGCTGTTGAGATTTTACTAAAGCTAAGAGAAAAAACAGAAGCAATGATCACTATTAAGCAGCAGCTAAATACAAACGAGTGCCTGTGGGCAAAAAAACTCTTTTTCAATAGAAAATACAAATGGATTAGATGGGAAAAAAAGGTAATCCTTCATTCTGAGAAACAGGTACCAGGACTTAGTTGTAAGTATAATCAGTAACATGTAAATGTTGGTATATTTGAATTATAAAAGCTTTAAAATATATAAAATATGAGTTGCCATTTTTCTTGTGCTTTACCAAAGGGGCTGGGCTTTTACAGACACATTACTTCAGAAAGAGCAATGGAATCCATTCTTTCCTGTACTTTCTGTATCATAACGGTACCCAGACAGTAGGAGCAGTCACACTAACACACTGCAACATAAAGTATAGTTCAAAGCCAGTTCCCTAACTGAAGCTGCCAAACACAGCATCAACTGTGTACTGCCTAGTGGAATATACACTTTTTTTTTTCTTTTTTGTAGATAATGTAGTAGACATGTTGCAATTTTGTTGAATTACCCCACAGAAAGGTATGTAGACAATTAACCAAAATGGTAAACTTCACCTAATCTAGCAGGGTTGAGGTTGGAAGGTTAATCTGGAAATAACCTGGTCCAACTCCCCTTGTGAAAGCAGGGTCAGTTTGAGAAGATTGCTCAGGATTCTGTCCAGTCAGGTCTGGAATGAAGGATGAACACTCTACAACCTCTTTGGGAAACCCATTCCAGAGCATGACCACCCTCTCAGTGAAAAAAAACCTTTTCCTTACCTTTATGTGGAATTTGCATTATTTTTTTTTTTTTTTTAGTTGGTGCTTATTGCCTCTTGTCTGGTAACTGGGCACTGCTGAGAAGAATCTGACTCCATTTTCTTCCCCCATCACATATTATAATACAATGATGAGATCACCCTGAGCCTTCTCTTCTGCCACCTGAACAGTCCCAGCACTCTCAGCCTCTACTTGTGTGCTGAAAGCCCTTTGTAATCTTTGTGATGTTTTGCTGGACTCACTCCTGTATGTGTGTGTCTGTCTTGTTTTGGAGAACCTAGAGCTGGACCTGGGACTCCGTATGTGTCTAATTGGGGCTAATTTTAGTGGAAACATTGTGTCCCTTGACCTGCTGGCAGCACTGCTTGTGATGCAACCCAGGATGACTTTGGTTTTTGCTGCAAGGGCATATTGATCACGCATACTCAACTTGCCTGTGAGTCCCAGGTCTTTTACTGCAAACCTGTTTTCCAGACAGTTGTTCTCAGACTGAACTAGTGCATTAGGTTATTTCTTCCCAGGTACAGGACTTTGCATTTCCCTTTATTGAACTTTTTCAAATCCAACATTATTTTTGGCCCTGCTGAGGTCCCTCTGACTATTATCAATCACTCCTCACAGCTTTCTATCATCTGCAGACTTTCTGATGATGCCTTCCTGATCTGCCTCATCACCTAGATCATTAATGAAGACTCAGACAACACTGCCTTTCATATTCACTCCATAAAGGACTTCTGGGAGAATTAGTCCTATTATCTTCCCAGTGACTGAAGCGAGGGTGTCTGACTTGTAGTTCCTTGGATTTTCCCTGCCATTCTTGAAGATAGAAGTGATGTTTGCTCTCTTTCAGTGCTCAGAAACCTCCCCTGATCACCATGATCTTTCATTATTGAGAGGTCTTTCAGTGACATTAGCCACCTGCCTCAGCACTTGTGAATACACACCATTAGGTTGCATTGATTTATGGAAGTCCATTCTGCTTAAATGTTCCCTAACTTGATCCTCCTCCATGAATGGTAAGTCTTCATGCTCCAGATTTTCCTCCAGGTCTTACGGACCTGGGATTGCTGAGGCAAGCTTTACCAGTAAAAGAGAAAGGTGGAGAAGCTGTTGAGTACCTCGGCCTTTTCTGTGTTCTTTGGGCACCAGGTCAAATGTCTGTATTTTAACATGTGAAGCTATCACTATGGGAGACTGCACAGAAATTCTTCTGTGTGTTTAATCTCTGCTTTCACACCTGTCTCTCGCAGATAAATGTGTCTTTCATTTTATGATGGAACAATTATTTGTCACAAGTATACACTGCTCAAAATACCAAGTATTACAATCCAGCCTGTCACAATAATCCAAAATGTGATCTCTTGGTCTGGAAGTACAAGAATGCAGGTTATACCATTCCATGTTTTTACTTTTGGTAACTGTGGTCTGAGCTTCTCTGCAGCTCTAAGTGTCTCTGAGCTCAGTAGCACATTTCATTATCAGAAACCCAGTCTTAGAATCTACACCAAGTCATTTATTACAGAATGTTCTCATTAGAAAGATATCTATCACTTAATGGTGTTAAGATCTTGTGAGTTCAGTTGGGCTAAATCCGTTCTTATCAGAATGAGATGAACCTAAATACTCTATATCTAAGTTTTATGATTACTTGTGTAGAGTTGCCCCAAATCAGAGAACAAACAGGCAGCTCTCTGCTAAAGCAACTTGAGTTTCCACCTCTGTGCTCTGCTGAGAGGCAAGAACTAAAAATCAGATATCTGTATCTGTTTATATTTCTCCATTTTCCTGGGTTTATATAGTTATATTTTTTTCCTTTTAAATTAAAGTTGAAATAGTGCACACAATGCTCTGGTTCAAAATGAGTCTATTGTTTCTGAATCAGAGCTGCATGTAGCTCTATCTGAGGCTTGTGAAAGACAGCATTTAACTTGATCTGTGTGTACTACTCACTCACCAGTGCTCTGGCAGTTGGCTGTTTTGCTTTGTGTCAGATTTCTCACTAGTCCAGTAAGAAATCTATGGCAAATGATTTACAGGGCTTTCCTTCTAGGTCAGCAGTTTGCAAACACTCTTTCAAAACTCAATTAAAATGTTCCATTTTCTCATTGGAATGAGGATTATAAATGGAAGGATTTCAAGGCTTAATATGTCTCTCCCTTCAGAAATACTTCAGATTGCACAGCTGGGAATAGAGTTGCTTTATCAGAGATTAGTTTGTTCAGATTTCCTTCATGTCCGGAAATTTTTAGCAAGAATTCGATTACTGTTGTGGGGAAGTAACCTAGGAAATAAAGACTATTGCTGGCTATTTGCTGAATCAATCAGTTGAAGTAATGGTATCAGTTAAAGACAGTGGGCATTGCTTTAGAAGTTTCTACTAGATTAATAGCAATCTTTTCCAGTGTAGCATCAGGTAAAAATAGAATTCAGTATGTTCTGCGTTTCAATTTGTTTATGTGTCTTGTGTGCCGTCCACAGGGGAGATCCAAAATGGGAGAGTGGTCTTACTTGTGTCTCTCACCAAAGCTTGACAGCACATGGCTGGCTGGATGCACACAAGATACTGCTCTCTTTTCTGCCAGTCTTATTTTGCTCTGCTGAACAATTTACTGCTTTGGACATAATTTATATGAAGTTCTCCCATCTCCTCCACGTTCCACATCAGTTATAGGCCACGTTTCAGCTCATAGCAACTATGTGTCCCTGTCTGTAGAGCTGAACTGTACACGTTTTCACCTGCTCATAGCATTTCTGCCAGTAGATGTGGCTTCATCCAATAGTATTATATCACTCTGTATAATGAATTCTGGTTCAAGGACTGAATTTGTGGACATAGAGATTTAGTCCAGAGGTTGGGCTCAGTTCATGACCCTCCTGTACAGCATACAAACTGCTTGTGCTTTTGTTGAAGAGAAATTAAGATTGTATTGAGTGGAAAAAAATAGATCATTTTCTGCTTTCCTCTGCTCCTCACTTCAAAGTACAGGGCTGCCTCCCACTTACCCCAGCTCTTTTCACCCAGATATCATCCGTTTTCACATGGCCCTTGATATCTCTGACACATCTCGGGGTGATTGTGCTCAACCTCTCATCGGCTTCCTCTGGATTGTTTCCTCCACCAGAGAAATTTTCCTGCTCATCACTTCTTGCTTCTCTTTCTGAACTTTAATTAGCTCTGCCCTAAGGGCTTGTGAGCCTGAGGAACTCTTGTTTGACAAAAGTGGGTTTGCTCCCTAAGCTAAATGCAGATATTCTGGGGCTCTCCGTAGTACCTGTCCTCTCTAGCTTACCTTTGCATTGAGCTCCCTCATCTATAATTAATACATGTCAGATGAATCTGTGCTATGAGGATGTGCTCTTCCATGAAAATATTTATCAATTTCTGTTCACCTTGACCATAGCAGTGAATTCCTTTGTTTAATTATTCACAGTCCTGCGAAGGACTGTGCTCTAATCTGTCAGGGCTAGCACAACTCAAGGCTAATACCTCCTAAACCTGGATCCAAAGTTCAAATAGCATTTTAATCACAGATTGGGTGGGATGTGCCATTGGCTCTGTCTTTAAGAGTGTGTCTTCAGAGGAATCTAAAGCATTTTTTCTCATGGATGTACTTGAAGGCCTTATTTTGATTACTTGAAAAAGACGACTCAATACTGCCTCAGAATTACATTTTAAAATATGAAATTTTCATGCAGAGATATTAATGACGTGACTTTTTCCAGTGTGCTTATTTTCTGCAGCTTTCTTTAATTTCAAAGAGACTTGCAGTCACCTGTACTTCTGACCATAATTTTCCAAGCTTACTTGACTGACTGACCAGTGACAGAGCTGGAAGAATGAGTTGTGTTTTTTGTTAATAGTCATTAACAAAATTATTTTTAATATGTCAAGGTTTTAAATTCCAGAAACTTCACAGAAACCATTTTCTTTTATCTATCTTACCCCAACCTTAACAACATTGCCAAAGATCTTCCTTTTAAAAGTCACTTTCCTTTATTTCCAGGTTTCAGATTAAAACAGAAAATGCAAAATTCTGAAAAGCACTGAAAAGGTCCTGGCAATAACCCTTTTCACCTGATTTCCTCTCCAGCATCCCTCACAATTCACTCTGACACTTCTTTGAAGCTATTCTAATGTTTTCGTCCTATTCTGTTAAATTGAGAATATTTCTATTGATTCAGAAAGCAGAAGGATTTCTAGTGTGTGTTTTGCTTCATTGTGCCAGTGTGCCATATAACCAATTTATAGCATAAGCAGCTTTAGTTTACTTAGTGTAGTTCCAATATCTGTTTACATCAAAGTTGACATCCTGACACTGTTGTTTTATCTTGTTCTAAGTGATATAATGTTTCTGGCAATTAGAATTACTGGGAGGTTTCATTGTTTGGTTTGCTTTGGTTTGGTTCTGGTTTTTTGTTGGTTTTGGTTTTGATTTTTCTTTTTTGGTTCTGCTGTGACTGCCTTAGTAAAAAACAATCAATTTAAAAGCATCTCTGTGACTCACCTGATCTGGATTCTGCTTACAAAGATGTCTACTTTTATTACAGAGGTAGACTTCTTCCAACCCAAATTATTCTATGATTCTAAGAGTCATTAGGTCATCTGGCTGATTCTCTTCTTGGGTAGCCTGTACTTGGAGAGCTTGTGCTTACATTTTTCAATTTTCTGCCCATTGAAGTAGTGTGATTTTTAAAGAGCTACTGTCAATTTGATAGGATTAAGAGCAGTGCTTGCCATTATTTGTTTATTAGACTGAGACTGCTCACTGTGCTGTCTCTCAGCTCTCAGTTTCTACTGGTCTGGCAATCAAATGAACAAGAAACTGGTCTCACAGAATCATAGAATAATAGATGCTGGAAAGGACCTCTGGAGATCATTTAGTTCAACCCCTCTCCACACAGATGCACCTAGAGGATGTCACAAAGGGACCTATCCAGGCAGGATTTTAATGTCTCCAGAGTCCACCACCTCCCTGTGCAGCCTGTTCCAGTGCTCCATTTTGCCCTCTATGTAAAGACGTTCCTCCTCATGTTTAGATGGACCTTCCTATGTAAAAGTTTGTGTCTGTTACTTCTTGCCGTGTCACTGAGCACAACTGAAAAAGGACTAGTCCCATCCTGTATTAAATGGCAAAGGCTGATACTTTGCTGTGCTTTAAACTCATCTTGGAGAAGACAGATCTTTGTCAGTTTTGAAATCTGTTTAGTGCTTTGCTTCTCTATATTACATGAGTAGAAAATGAGAAAATGATCAGAAAAGTTGCCTGAATACATTTTAATAATAATTTTAACATAAAAAGAGAAAAGTCATAATTTTGTTCAAGTGGATCATCTCCATTCAGACAATACAGAGGTTACTGCAGAGCTCATGCCTTTGATTTCTTACTTTACTTTGGCTTGTGTACCAACCAATTCTTGTTAAATATTTATGGACAAGATTAAAGACTTTATAAAACTTAGCAGCTGGCAGCTGTCCTCGCCTAAAGGATAACTCAGAGTTTTCATTTTAATTGGATAACTATGTGACCGAAATATGCAAACCTCAAGGGAAATACAAGAATTGAAATATGTAAAGTATTTTTTTAAAGAAAATACCCTTTTACATTCTGTACTTTATTTTTCCCTTGGCAGCTTTTATCTGAAGGTGAAATTGTAATTTTTTTTTCACTTCTTTCCTTTTAAACTTTTATTTAAAGTTCATTGTTATAGTTTTTTTCCACAGGATTTTAACTTTTAAGGGTTCCTTCTGTTACAGACCAGGCATGAATTTATTCTTCCTTCTCTATACTTCTTTCTCCTCCTACACTATTTAATTTTTTTTGGGTTTTTTAATATGTGTTCTTAATTATTGCTATTATTATGTTAGTGGGAATATTTCTATTCCACTCTTTGAAGACTGGTCCATCGACACAAAGGTTTAGGCTAAAGTCTTCTGTGTTAGCTGCCTATACCCACTTTCTTTTCCTTCTTTATGTCAATAATTTACATACACCTTGTATCCAACTGAAAGAAAGGACAGGTGTAGGTGAGCAAAAGCATGAGTTTTTTTATTGCAGAGCCTTATGATTCGTCTTTCTAACATTGTTTTTCCTACCTTCTTAAGTTGTATTGTGACTACTGAAATCAGCAAAGCTGTGTCTGTCTGAATTAATGTCTGCATGGAGCTTGTTCACCCATTCAGCATCTTATAGTACAGGAACCCATGTACTGAAATAATACAGTTCCTGAACCCTCTTTTTCACTACATGTGTGCTTTGATCTTTTTCTTCTTAAACCCTTTTTATGATTAGACCCATTTCTATAATACTGTTCCTTAAGGTATTTTCAGATGTGTGTGTGTATTAGCTGTGCTATACAGTGTAGTTTGTTGTTGCATTAATAGTTTAAGAGAATCAAAACATCTATGAATTTTAGAGTCACATATACCTATGGTATTCAGTTATTTTGTCCTGAGTAATATTTGCCTAACCAGGCATGTACCATTATGCTCAATTTAGCTTATCTTTGCCATTGAGTTACAGCAGCTTTAAAAATATTTCTACTCACATTGTCCAGGATATTGTGATCTAAGCTAAATGAGGCATCTACTGTGTCCATCAACAGCATGGGAGAAGACAGACACTTCCTCGCAGAGCTCAGCAGGTGGAGAGGAGAGCATACAAGACACACAGTTGCCTGTGTTATTTCCCAAGAAGAAGAAAGATGGAGAAGGGCTAGGAGATGCCAAAGGTCAATGGGAAGATGGGTCCTTCTGCTTGAGGATCACAGCCTTGCTCCAGGAACAGTGATTCAAAAACTGAGCAGAGGTCCTTAAAAATCCAATTGGAGATGGTGCCCTCTGTTTAGCCAGTAGCTAGCTGGTTAGAAAGGTGGGACAGGTTATGGGAAATATGAATTCACACCTCCACTGACACCTCTACTGTCTGAAGAGACAATACCTTCTAGAGGGCAAGTTACTGGGGAACTGGGATGGAGAAATAACATCACTGTCATCTACAGATGCAAGTTTATGTTATATGACAAAATTAAAGATATGCTGCTTTAGAGAAAGTCATGTTGCTCTCCAGTCCAGTGTTGGTGCTTTTGTAGACTGACATAAAGCTGTATTCTACTGTCTTTTTCCTCCATCATGTGTACTATTTATATGTATCTATGCAAAAATTCCACAGACAGTGGTTCAGAGGAGGTCAAGCTGAAGTAGGTTGTTTCTGAACACTCCCAGGAAATGAAATTTAAAGAAGGTTGTTTATCTTTGGTAAAAAGAGTTTCAGTGTTAACAAGTCAAGAGTCTATCGAGTGGCAATGAGTGGTGGTTTTGGGGACTGTAATTTGTATCAACACTGCTCAGATTGTATGTATGGAGGACTTTGGAACCAAAGTCTTTCTTCAGGTATATCTTAAAATAACTCACCAAAGATCACAGGTGAAGCTTTTATCATACAAGAAAACTAAAAATTTACTTTGTAAGTAATAAACTGACATGTTCGTACGGACCCTGTCTTTTTAGTTCCAGTGTTACTTCTCCTTTCCCTATTGGTACATCAAAGCAGTGACATTTTAGATTTGACACATAAATATTTTGTTAAAATGACCTGCAAAATGCAGGAGGATGTGGATTCGCATGGGAGCAGCGGGATCTAAGTGATCGTCTTGCACTTTTTAAAAAATAAGCACTGATTAGAATATTATAGTGAAGAAACATTTAATGATAATGAACTTTTTTATTAATCTCATAACAGATAAGATTCTACAGATTATATTATACTAATTATGATTCATTTTAATAATAAATGTATAATACCTCCTCTAGTCTGATCTTTGATGATACCTCTTCACAGCTATATAGCACTCAAGTGTTAGACTGTTGCAAAGTTATGTTAGTTCTGAGTTATACATTAGAATATACTTTGAGAAGATTACATGCAGCAGCAGATGACAGAAACCCTTCATGATAGGCAACTGAGAAAGATGTGACTGAAGGGGCAAGTAATGAAGTACAAAGGAAACTCCTCAAGAAAGAAAATAGAAAGGTAAACAAAATTCCACAAAAAAAAAAAAAAAAAAAAGAGTTGGAAGGAAGAGGCTGCCAGAGTTGCCAGCAACATAACAAAGCCTTATAAAGAAAAGCAGAATAGAGAGAAAAAAACGGATCAATGAAATTGTGAAACGCCCACATCTTGGAGAAGCCTTTTTATCTGCCATATAGCCCTCAGCCTACAAGAAGGCTTCTTACTTAAAGGAGTGGAATAGAAGCTTATGTAACCCACAGCAAGATTTAAATTAAATTGATAATAAGGTGGTCAAAATGAAAAGGGGAAGGTGGATTTTCTTCTGTCAGTAAAATCCTTACACATATACTTTACTTTTTTGCTTTTTTGTAACTTTCAGCCTTTGTGGTTGGGTGTTTTTAGTTTGGTTTGGGTTTTTTTGTGTGTATGTGTTTTTTGGGTTTTTTGTTTGTTTGTTTGTTGTTTGTTTTGGTTTATGCATTTATTTTTTTTTTATATAGTATTAGGCAAATGAAGAATATTTATCTTTTCCTGATTGCTCTTTCAGTTGGAAAAGCAGGACCTACTTTTGTTACTTTTTCTCCTTTCAAAGACTTCACCACTGTATCTCCTTCAGGGCTTAAGGAGGCTCAAAAAAGGCCTGTAGAAAGTGATTGCTTTTCTATTCTCATCCTTTTCCCTTCTCCTACCCTGAAATTTCAGTAGCCTTTTGTTGTTAAACATTCAGATTGAAAATGAAAGAAAACAATTAGAAGAAATAGAACATATTCCCTTGGGTTACCAAAACCTTATTTATGTACAGCTTTTGGTTTAAGCATTAGAAGCCCAATATCTGCTTTCTGACAGTTTCCAAGGTGCATACATGCATAATAGAGAATGGAGAAACTTCTGAAATAAGCAAAGAACTATGATTAAAGACCTTCCTAAGGCATTAGTATTGCCTTGAAAAGCAAGCTCAAGATTAAGTATCTAGTTGCTCACAGTTGGAAAGGCAACACTTAAACTGTATAGCAGGAATTTAATCAACACTTTTTTTTGGTCATAATACATGGCTGTAGGACAGCTTGGTTTTTGTTACCACTTCCGATACAATGTTTTATGAGTATTTTGTACTTTTTAAGTGTGCAGTAGAACATGTTATAGATGCTTTGCAGTTTGAAAGGACAATGTAGTGTTAGTATCAAAGGCAATTTCAGTAAAAATAAACAAGGCAGAAAGAAGGCCCATTTGGGTCTTTGCTCTTCTGGACGTTAGTTTTGCATCAGAAATTGTTGCCCAGAAAGCTGAAATAGGTCTAAAGCCTAACAAACAGGCCGCTGATCAGGCATTCCTTTTATGGATAGTGGTTCTACCTTTCCGCATAAAGGCAGAAGTAGAAAATCAGAATTAGGAGTTATATGTGTCATTATCATCCCCAAAGGATCGGTGGGGAAGAATGTCAGATTTTGAGAACAGTGGTTTTTTTTCTGTTATTCCTCATTTATGGTGGGGAACATGCTGGGAGCAATATGTCCAACTCATTAATACTGTGAACTCTACTTCTCAGTTGTACAATCCAGTGGGATAGCAGAGACTGAAAGTGTGCATCACCTTTTCCTCACTATCTTTCTCTATTAGGATAAAGCAGTAGGCAGTGAGTTTTGTTTTCCTGTTTTTATGTCTTCTGGAGAAGGCAAGGCCTGAGGAAGGCCACAGCATAACATAGCCGTGGGGGCTTTATTCCCTGTTTTACCCTTTTGCATCTGCCAGGGATTAGACCATTATCTGTCCTAAAACAAGCAAGGCCCAGCAGTCCAAATGCAAGTTAGTTTCTTAACATAAACACACAAAATACTCCTCTGGCCAGTGAGCAAGATAGCTTCTGCAAAGCAAAGAAACTTTCTGCAAAGATCTCTTTGCCAGATGCTAGTTTCCTAGTATAATCCATCCCTCTTTTTTTTCTATTTGCTGATGATAGATTGAAATTTTTGGCTATGTATTAAACAATTCAATGACAGTTTTGAGTCTACAAGGCAAAATTAATATTTTTTCCATCATCCATTCCAGATGAAGAAATTAGTTGTTTGTTTTGTTTTTTTTTTTTCCATAATGATGCTTTGCTTCCTAATTGCTCTCTGTGGCAGCCCAGGCTCTTACTCAATGGAAAGACTATCCCTGTGTGGATGAGGAACAGTTTTCCTTGTCCCAGAAATAGGAATAAAAGTTGTAAGGTGGGGGAAACAGGACAAGAGAAGAACCAAGGCAAATGATTAAATACTTTCATATGCTCTAATACAATCCTAATCTGTGGATTGGAATGCTAAAAAAAAAAATAAAATCACATGGATCTATTATAATTCTAGAAAGTTTATGAGAACCTATATGAATGTATATTTTTTGGCAAATTGTCTGTTCACTCTTTCCATATGCTTTTTTTTGCACACAAATCTGACTATCTTCCTAACCAGTGGCCCCAGATGGTTTTGTACAGACTTCCTAAAGATCTTGCTGCTAGAAAAAAAATGCACTTAGAGGCTGCATTGGCTGTATTAAAGTTGATTTGGGTAGGTCTATGCCTGATATGCGCAAAGGTGTCGAGGCATTTTAGTTTGCAAATCTGCAGTGGAATGTTAATACCACACTGGACAAAGCACTTTTTGTGAGATTTGATGGGATTACAGACCCTCTTGCTCTGTGTAAATCTGACAGCACTGTGGTTTGGGCAGCATACCCTCATAGCACTTCTCCCACCCCAGATGGATTGCCGGCCTGCAAGAGTTAACAACCCTGTTGTATTGCCAACAGTTATCCTGTCCCCAGGTCGTTACGAAACCAGCAAGGATCTGGTTATAGATTTTGTTTCCTGGCTGGAGCACTGGTTGCTTGGCAAGAGACAAGTTTGGTATCAGGATCAGATAGCTGTAAACTACCTGTCAGGAGGAAGAGGTAGGAGAAAGATTATGGTTATGATGAGCTGTGGATTATAATGCTGCCTGTTATTTGGGGTTGTGCTTAATGACAAGATGCAGCTCTTTGAAGCTAAAGAGTAAATATATAGCCCCAAATATGTGCTCTCTTTGTGCTCTCTTTAAAGTCATTGGCATGAGGGTGTCAAAAGACTTTGTTTTAACCCAGACTGCAGCTGAATGATTCCTTTTCCTCCTTGAGCATCATATTTTTTCTGTTCTGTTGCAGCAAATAAAAGAGCAAAGTTATGCAGGCTGAAGCTAATGAGAGGCCACTGGAAAGCACTATGTGAATAATGTAAATGTCTTACTATGATAAGATGGTGTATTTTCATTAGGTTGGAACAGCATTGACAGGGCAGCTGAAGAGCCCTTTGGCAATATGAAGGCTAATTACTTGCCATGAAGAAACGAAAACTTGTCAAGCGGGAGCTCTGTCATTGCTCAGTTCAATAAATCAAGGCAATAAATCATACCCAACAGAGTCTCTGTGCCATTTTAGGCTATCTGTAATGTGTGTGGGAGTGGAGAAACCAAACACTGGAAGCGTAGTGTCATCCTACATATGGGCTATTTTTATGTAGTTTGTGAAAAATTATTTCCACACTTGGGTTTTATTGGTTTTTTTTTAATAATGCGTATACACTGAGTGAGGTGGAGAACGGTGAAGGGGGTGCATTTGTCTATGTGTATAAAGGGAAAGTTGGGATGCAGAGGTTTATTATTTTCTTAAGTGCTCAGGATAAGAACTTTAAATGCTCTATTTGGTTCTGATTCTTCACTGCATGGCCTCCAGATTACCTGATCAAGTGTTTTCACAGGTGCAAACAGCTTTTCAGGGCAAATGAGTTCTCAAGGAGCAGTGCTGCCTCCGTTTTGTGATTGTCTTCTGGATTAGGAGACCACTAAATGTTACTCTCAGCTGGGCACTGCTCTTCCAGCTCTGCTGTTGGCCCTTCTGACCTTGGGTCAGAATGATGCTGCTGTTCTTTGTGCTGTAGCCTTCAGTAAAATGAAGGAAATAACACCTAAACTTCCCTGGAAGTTATATATTAAGACACCTGGTAAAAATCAGTAATTAAACTTGCTTTATTGTTGCTTTTGTGCCAAGAGAGGTTATTAAATCAGGATACCTAAGATAGCTTTAATGCTCTCACAGAGATGGGTTTTATTCAGACTGGAGGAGGCTACTGTTACTCTGTTGTGCTTGTTCCATGATCTGATCTGCAATTGTAAGTATTCTCTGGAGAGATCTGAAGTCCTTACTGATCTATTTAAGATGGTCAGCTTCTGCTGTATCTGCCCATTAGTTTATAATTAAAACAAGAAATCTATGAGTTCAAATAGAAATGTTGCTCTCAGTTGATTTTGACTTTTACTTTTATATTTTTGCTGAACAAATACCATATTGTGTATTGTATTGTACTACAAAAGCTAGAGTAGGAGACAAGAGAATCTGGGATTAAAAGTATATAAAAGCTGTAAATGCCTAAAATATCTTAGATTAAGAAAAAAACCCCAAACATGCTTTCTCCTTCTCCATTGATTTTAAAATATAATAAAATATTATTTATTTTCCTACTGCAACTGAGGTGAGAGTTGAGATTCCCATTGATTTTTTAAGGGGGATATGATAGGTGCAAGCAGAAATTATTTGTTATTGTGCATGTCACAGTCAGTGGGAATTCCCACACATTCCCACCTTCCTTCTTGAAGAGACAGTATGCAGGGAACGAGCTAGAGAAGAGGAATGCTACTGAGAGCACTTGGCATACCACTGGAAGTCCAAGGATATTTTGGTAAGGGGACCTACATGGTGCAGAATAAAAATCCAAAGGAGTCCATATATGTGTAGATATCCAGTATATTGATAATGATTTGAAGTCAACATCAAAACATCTTGATCATTACTATTATCTGAAAATCCTCAGTCCTTTTAAAATGTTTTAGACACAGATCTAGGAAGCAGACTGGAGGGTGTCAAATGGCATCAGCTGATGAGTTTGTTTTTGAGATAGGCAGAAGATAGTATAAAACAGGCATTGTACTACCTGTGTTTCACTTCAGTATAAGCTTACTGAGAGGCAGCAAGAACTGTTAAACTACCATTAAATTTACTTAATCTGTTAGCTGTTATGGGCAGCCCTTCCTTCACTCCTAAGATTTGTTGAATGTGTCACCCTTACTCAGCAAAGTTTAAGCAGAAGTTTTAGTCCCAGTAATGTTAATAAGTTTCACTATATGCTTAAACACTTTGTGGAAGTGAAACTTGGTGTACTTTTCTAAGGCATTTAAGAAAACTGATCTTTTCATCTCCTTATCCACTGAGATGCTATAGACATCAATATCAACGATACGTGGAGATCTACACAGCTCAAATCTCATTCCTAGAAGACAGTTTCACCTTTTTTCCAGGTGTTGTACTGTATGACTACATGAAATACTTGAGTGAGAAGTTGTGCTAGCTCATTATAAGCTCATATGAAAAAGATGTGCTAAACCCTAAGACTTTAACTGGGGTGAAGTATATTACTATTTTATCTGGCAGTGAGCAGGGCATGCCAGTGTCCAATTCCTGTAGTGGAAAGGGAATAAATGTCACTGGTTTCAATTCCTGTTCTGAAGACAATTTTCTTTCTTCTTTCTTGCCTCCCCCTTTCATAATCCTGAGATACTTGTCAGTCCATGCTAAGGAAAATTTTTTCTGAACCCAAATCAATATGATCATAATGCTGATAAGAAGTCACACTGGCCAAACCATGGAAGAATGAGAATTATTCATGCCATCTCTGATCCATGCATCCAAGTGTGATGACCCTATCATTGTCCAGACTCAGAGGAGAGCAAATTGACAAAACACACTGACAGTTTGGGATGGCAAAGGATGAAATGTAACAAAATGCAAAGTTAAGACAAAGCTTTGGCTTTCAATGACATTTTTCATTAAGAAAGAAAATGCACTGTGGTTGTTTTGTCAACAAACACAAAACATGGCATCTGGAAGATGCATCTACTTGGCTGCGTTTCAGTGTTTGGAGTAACAAAGTTTTTGTTGTTGAGAGGAAAGAGCAAAGGTGTTTTTGTAACTAGAATTACAGAATTGCAGCAAAAAGCATTAGGTTGAATTTAGCTCTGCTGCAAAGCTATGAAGAGCAACAGTTGTATTAGTGGGGATGTCTTTAGTCCATTGTGATACAACACTAAAACAGAAAAAAGAAAAATCCTCATGTAATTCCCTCATCCTCACTGGATGGCTCATTAAAATCTGATTAATTGAAGAGTTCATCTTTTGTGAAGTTCCTTGAGGCAATTTTTGTTATGAAGATAGCAGTGGTTTTTACTAGCAACTGAAAGGTGAATTACAAATGGGTAATGTTATTGATGGAAAGACCCTACGGTCTTTTTATGGTGAGAAGACTATATTAGTAGACATCTTACATTCTTCTTCTGTTTGCTTGGATTTTTTTGTTTGTTTGTTTTTTAATTAGATTGTAAGTGAGGACTTTTAATAGTATTAGCATATAACATATTACAAAGAGTCTATCAGTAGTTTTATGATAAACTTCCATTTTTAGGTTGAGTTGTATAAAATCTCATTTTAGGATGATAGCACTAAAATAAGTTGGAAACTGCTGCATAGGAGCTGTGGCATATTTATCTCATATTTCAAAATTACTTCTCAGAAATTGAAATCTTGTATATATGTCATCAGTAAGGTATGAATGTAAGCCTTTTGTAACTAAAAATGATAGTTCCTGCACAGGATCTAAAATCTGAAGGGCTACAAAATGGGGACTTACAGGATCAAATTTTCAGAGGTATTTAAGCTTCTCACTTCTTAATTAAAAACAGTGGGAGGCATCCATGTAACTGCCTGTAGAGGCCTGAGTCTCAGGTGAGGCCTGAGTCTCAGATAAGGCAAAGGTACAGTTAAAATACATAGTCTGGTTCCCCCAAGACATTCAGAAATGCTGAGTTAAGCACCTGAAGGGGGGGGCTGTAAAGTATGAGGATGCTGTTTTGAGAGCTGCCTAACCCTATATGGGCACTGCGAGGTAGGGTGTCTCCAGTCTTGGACCTAGATATAAAAAAAAAATTTTTGGGAAGGTTTCCTGAGACTGCTAAACTATTCTCTTAGTTCAAAGTGTATTTACCTCTGCTTCCCTTCTGCAATCTCTGGTCATCCTCTGGTCCTATTATTGAGAACATTTTGCTTGCTAAACCCACAGAAATTAAACCCCCAGCCCCCAAAAATAATTTCTACTTTTTGCCTTGCTGAATAGCATTCATGTTTAATGAGTTGCACTGGCTTACTATAAGGTAAGACAAGTGTTAGAGCCAGAGTATGTGAGAAGCATAAATATATGGGACAAAGGTGGTGGAGCTGGATTTTGACCTTTTGAGAAAAGAATGCTGTAGTCCATGTTGATTCATAGGAGCTTGCACAGCGCAGCTATAGTGCTGCGTTGTGTATTGTACCACCAGTACCTTAGACTTTCTTTAGTATGTGATCTTACTTTCCAATCAACAAAGAAGAGAGAGCATGAGTCCTATGACCTGATGCACGGGCTTTACATATCAGGTAACCTGGCTTAGAAGACTTCCCTCTGCATGAAAAAAAATATATCTCCTCAGGAGAGCACTGTAACCAATGGATTCTGGACATGCCATTCCTCTTAGCCTTTCTTGCTGCAGCTATGTTGATATTCAGTGGAGTATTTGGTAGTGCTTGCGTGGTGACGAAGAGCAACCCTGGGTAAGTTGAGGAGGAGCTCTCCTGCCTTGACATGGCTCTGAGTCTGAGCCAATGCCCCTTTGAAAATCCCACCCTGAACTACTTATGCTCACTCAGGCATTCAACTTTCATCTGGGACCATAAATACTGCTTGAGATGAGAGATATTGAAATGTTGGCAAAACTGTTCACTAGGAAACTTCAGAACCTCCCATTTGTTTCACATGGGCCACCATGCAGCCATAAAATGGTAATAAAGTAAAACCTGGATCGATTATCTAAAGAAGAAAGATCTATTATCTCTGTAATGTTATTAATCCCAGCTCATACAGTCTAAATATATTTCAAACTGATTAATATTCCAAGGTGTAGCTGTAGGGACATTCTGTACTCCTCTCAAGCTTTCCATTTATGAGTATGCTAAATATGCATCCACAGTATGCAGCTTAACGGCAGGTGATTTTTTAGTGCTAATAACAATTGTGTAATTAGTTTGCATGCATAGCACTACATAAAGCACAGCCAATCAAAGCTGACTACTGAGGAGGAGGAGAAAAGAAATTCACAGATAACATTTTTAAACCACTTTTGGAAATGCATCCTGAGGACTTTTTGACAACATTTACATAAAATACATTATTTCATCCTACTTAGGCTATGTATTAACTGGGTTTTTTTTATGTTTTGTTTTTGGAGATTTCTGATGTATGGGTATCCATTCACATGCACACACCATTCCCTCTAGTACACATTCTTTGAAGTTTACAAGATCAGCAGGGTCCTATTTCTCTGATCACTGTCAGTGCAAATACAATGATGGGAATGAGAGGTGAGCTGCTTTTTGCCATTGGAGGCTTTATTGATCCATTTCTAGAGAGAATGTTTTAGAAGTCAATAACCTTTGTTTTTTTTAAAAGAAAATATTTTTGATCAAATAGTTAAGGAGGTAATGCAGAGCAAGCTTTAGAAAATGTCTCTAAGGGGCATTAGGATACGGACCTTTCATTCTTTTGGGCAAGGTAGATTAGGGGAAGAGTTAGCAGTTTTTCTGCTTTATCTCATAGATGGTCCCAATATTGCTCAATCTTTATCATGGCTTAAATCAAGAAAAAGTTTTTTTTTTCTTCTTTCCTGAAGTGGAATTCAATGGAAGGGCTTAGTTAAGGAATAATAATGGAATATATAATAATAATTTCTGTAACATATAATTTACTACTTTGAGTGTGGATTGTTAAAAATTTGATTTTACTTTAAAAGAAAAATAGATACAATCCTGCAAATCTTCATCTTCCACTCCTTACAAATCATCTTAAATGTGTCTTGCAAATATGAATTTTAGTAGACCTGGGATTATGGAATTTTGTTTAATATCACAACCTTGGAATAGAAAGCTTGTAATTTTCAAGATCACAGTTTTGTGACAGAGGAACTAGACATATTAAATACCAAGCACTGCCTTGACCCTGAATTCTTTGATTCACAATTAAATTCATAAGCCTTCTGGTTCCTTAGGTGAAGTATTATTAATGTTTCTATGTTGGATCCATTCCAAAGCTGAAAATCCTTACCTAGATTCCCAGAAGAAAAACTTTATAAAATTTGTAAAAAACTGCATTCACCATGAAACATGCGTATTTTTCTTACTAATTGTCCTTTTCCAACAGAAATCTGTTTCATCATAAGATTTTGACTGCTTGTATTCATAACACTGAAAGGTGACAGACAGCAGTTTGGGAAATTAATTCCTTTGCATACTTCCAGAAAACCATGGATTCAGAAAATTCTGTGCTGCAAGATGATATAGGGAAGTTATCATATTCCAATGATAAATTATTATTCAGTTTTATTCTGCAGTGGTTCCTGTGTTTGGAATGTAATATAAATATTTTCAATATAGATGACCTTACAAGTTTAAAAGATGTATTGTGCATTTTTATCAACAGAAAAATGTCTGAAATCCTCATTGCTTACCTCTTCTTCACATTACTTCAAATGAAGATAAATTACTCTCTCATTTGGCCTTTGAAATGTTCTCTCAGCTTAGGTACAATCAGGTGCTGCTACCTTCTGAAAGCTACATTGCAAAAGATGCACCATGCTGCATGGGGAGCACTGAACTGCAAAGTGTTAGCAAGAGGACTTGAATTCTGCTGAGATTCTAGGCAATAGTGCAAATGTGCAAATAGTGCAAGTAATGCAAATAAAATGGTCTGGGGGTCCTTAGAAAACCTTCTGTACCTTAGAAAGCCTTGTGTCCTTATCCTTATTAATTTGTGTTCTCTCCTGAACCA
The DNA here is from genome assembly GCA_025447755.1 of Corythornis vintsioides. Lineage (NCBI taxonomy): Eukaryota > Metazoa > Chordata > Aves > Coraciiformes > Alcedinidae > Corythornis > Corythornis vintsioides. The sequence goes on from JAOEGS010009536.1 coordinate 28,319, forward strand.
TATACCAAGATGTTTAATGACGCCTTAATACTCCTGTACTGAGCAGTCTATGCTGTGCTACCACACAGACTCTTACTCAAGATGGCTATCTTAAGAGTTAAAAGGAACTACCTGTAGAGAAGATAATGCATTAGAGACACTAGAAATTAGAGTTCTGTTCCATTTTATATTGTCTCTCAAATAAATGTGAAACCTTGCCTTTGTTACCTTCTAGTAATAGAAACAACATTGTAACAATCCCTTCTCTGGATTCTGCCAGCAGTGACTGGTGAAGCACAGAGATAACTAATTATACTAATTAAAAGTGGAAAAAAGGTAGTCACCAACTCTGGACCTCAGAGACCAAAGTTTAATACACCTGGCAGAAGGGTGACATTCATAATCTGCTTCAAGGCACACTAAGCAAAGAGTATATTTAAATTTGTTGTCTTGGAAGACCAAAATGCAATAACCTACGGTAAACTGAGAGAAAGAAGCAGCAGGAATATTAGAAATTAGTTAGTGATGGGACAGGATGAAAAATATACTATAGAAAAAGCAGACTGAAAATAAAATTATTTCCTGATACACATATGCAGACTAAGACATATATTGCTATTAAAACCAGTATGCTGAGGACATGTCTGTCTTCTTCACAAAGGTTCTTCCTTTTGAAGTTGACAGACCAAGGAGGGTACTGATACCCAGTGATGATAACAGCATTACCTTGTTCTTGAAGCTGCAAATGTCATAAACTGCCTGAGCTGTTATACATCCCTGCAAATTGTAGGAATGATTCAGTGCATTGGAAGAAGATGTAAATGGAATAAGGTAGAAGTTTTGATGTTCTCATATATCTAAATATCAAAGGTATTTAATATTTGCCTATTTTACCGATTGCCAAATGTTAAAACCTTGGAGTTGGAGGAGAAATTGACCCTTGGAGACAGCTATAAATACACGTGCACAATGTAATCACTGAATGATGTTAGCTGTGTTGGCCCTGTAAACAAAGGGAAAATAATTTGAACAATAGCAATATAAGCCAATGAATAATTATCAGACAGCAGTACTCTGGGTATTGATGTAGAAGAACTAGAAAATACTGGTTTCTGAACAGTGCAATCAGTAAATTTAATAAGTTGCTCCTGTAGTTAGTCAAAGTAATTAACACATGAGCATATAGGGTAACTTGAGCCAACAGATTCTGGCACTGGAATAACTGACTGTAAGAGAAACACTGGCTCATGATTAAGTAGTTTATCATCATAAGTCAGCATCTGCAGTCATAAGTACTTCTGACTGGTACTAGGGTTACATAGGAACATACACAGACTACTTCTTTAAGGGAAAAGGAGTATACTTTTTCATATGGGAAAATTTCCTGCTTTTGCTTTCAAGCCATTATGAAGTTTTCATGTTCCTGAAGAAATGGATCCTTAAGAGAAGCATATCAGTGTATCCTTGACTGTAAGAGCCCACTGGAGTTTGAAGTAGCTGGAGCAGAGAATGAAAAGCAGAATCTTTCTGCAAATATACAAAGTGAATCAGAAAAGGTGACATTTCTTCAGCAAAGAGATCCATGGTCATTAGACTACAGAGTTGTCAGGAAGAAGGTGTTTTGCTAGCAAAAAGGAAAGCTTGACATCTGTTTGGTGATTAGAGTAGGCCAGACAACTTCACAGGCAGTTTTCTAATCTCTAGGTTTTTTTGTTTTAGAGATGGTGTCAAGATGGCAGGACAGAAGATGGGAATGTGGTTTAGAGGCAGGTTCTGCATATTCTGAGAAAAATAAATTATTTTTATGAGCACGTTTTCCCATTATTTAGAAGTACAGTTGATATATGACTGGAATATAGCAAGAAGAGTGTCTCCAGAGATTATGACATCAAAACCTTTAAAAAGGGGTTAACAAAGCCTGAATGCAGTCTTTAAATGTGGAGAAACTATACTGAAATTCTGGAGTTCCAGTGAACTGGAGTTAAGAACTCACAATATTTTTCTAGATGACTTTTTGAAGAAAAGAACACAACTAAGGTACATTCCTCTTTGTTAAACTTCAGTCTAACTACTCATCTATTCTACAGACACAAAAAAACATTCTCTGATAAAATGAAATTCACTTGCTGCTGGAAAGTGGAAAGTTTGGGGGCAAAATAAGGTGTCGCTAACTTTCAATGATGCTTTCTACACACCATTAAGAAGAGACACCAAATTTTCAGCTGATATGAATCTGAAAAGGTGAAAAGGAGAATTTAGAACATTAAAGTTTACTCATTCTCTACATCCCTGCTGTCTAATGAGCACAAAAATAAACATGTTGTAGTAATACATATTCTAAGTTGTTTTTCAAAGCATATTGGGAACCAGCCTGTAACTATCCCATAATAGTTTTGCCCTTTGTTTCTAACCATATTCTTGGATTCTTTTAATTTTGACAAGCTTAAACCATTTCATTTGAAGTTTCTTCCTGTTTGTATTCACACCAGGGGATAATTTTAGGATGTCATGCAACTCCAGACTTCAAAGAGCTGCATCTGAATGCAGAAACAGTATGGGACTTCATGCTGTACCAGATTTGGAAAGTCTTTTCTTAGATTGGACTTCCTCAAAAGTGTTTGTCCCATCAAAATGTGTAGCAATAGTCTTACAAGGATAGGCATGGTCTGGAAACATCTGGTGTAATAGTTGGGATAGAAAGTAGTTTCATATATTGTTTGTAACGTGGCAGTATGTCTCAAAGATGTAGTTTTTAGTGAAAAAAAAGTGGGTTTTTTTCCACGTACAATATTCTGTCATACACAAGAGGTTAATCTACTAAAATGTAGGACAAGTTTCATGATATAGAGCCTCTCTAGGCTTATATAAGGACTCTTATCTTGTTCCGTTTGCCTTTCATTTCTTCTGAAGACGTGTAACTTGAAGTTTTGATTGAGGGACTACAACTACAAGAGCTAACTTCACATAGTCTAACCTTGAGTTTCAAATGCAAGTAATTTTTTTTTTTTTAAATGTGTCAATAATTGTTCTATTTCACTGTGAAATGCTGTGAATTTATTTGGTGGATGTGTCTGTATGCTGGAGTGTAAAATGGACAGATGGTGTTTACTTGTATAATTTCTCATCTACATGTAACTTTCTTGCTCTCCTCAGTTGTGGACCCCTTTGACAAGCATGTCTCCCTGTTTTGTGCTGGAATAAAAAGATCTTGCAACATACCTTTCTTCATTTCCACATGGAAAAGCATGTAGCTGGAAAGTGTGGATCTAGTAGGATCTCTGAGTGCGTGGAGGGACAGTGCCTTGATGCAGGACAGCGTGCCCATGCTATGACTTCAAAGACCATTTGCATTTTGGTGAAAATCTGCATATCTGGACAATAGAATGTACAAAGTCAGAGATTTTGAATTTTACAGACCAGTATTATTCAGAATTTCCTAGGTTAGTGGGATTACTATTGCTCTACTTTAAGTTGTTGGTATATAGGGGAGGAAAGAAATTCTTGAGAGAGAGCTCATCCAAAGAAACAGACCTAAGAATTTGTCCCACTTCTCGTTCCAGTACAATGCTTTGACTATACTACATTTCCTGTAAATTGTAGTGCTCAGGTAGCTGTTCATCCAAATCTGAGTCTTATCAAAATGAAGTGTCTCAGTCATATATTATAGACAAATCATGGGAAGATTTGTGTGGATCTACTTAGAAATTGCCAGTAATAATTAGAAAGACTTGAAACGGAGTGGAAGTAGTAGATAATCCAAACTGAAACAGTAGAACAAATGCGTGGGGAAAACTAAAAATATTAATTGAAGATGGCAAGAAATATCTCCACTTTGTGATATTTTTAATAAAAGAAAACTACATAAGAGACCACATGGGGGCAGGGCTAAATCAAAGATCATATCTCTGTGAATATTCCTGGTATTTATGTTGAAAGGGTAATTTTGTATTAATGGACCTTATCTGTACTGGCTCTACTAGTGCAAATAATGGGTAAGTAAAGTATGATGTAAACAGAGAGAGATCATTAATGAAATCTAAAATAAGTATCTAGCTTCTAATGAGCTCTGTTTGATTACAAATCCTTTCTGAATGTCCTATAAGATTTTTTCAATGCAGCATATGCTCTAGTCATCAGTGTCTGTCTAGTGTAGGAAGCAGAGTTAGTATTTCTTTGCCTTATTTTGGCTGTCCATAAAAATTGCTTGACATAATCAAACTGACTTTCCACAGCCCAGTAGAAGTTTATGGCACACATATCACAAAAATATTTTCCTTTGATGCATGCAGTATGAGAGCAAACATATGATTTAATAGTATGTACATTAGGGATCATGGATTTGTGAAGTCCTAGAAATGGAGTCCTCATCAATGAAACAAGATATTCACTCTTGGGAATTTTATTGTCTGTGACATCTGAAAAGAAGTTACCATCACTGAAGCTTGTAGGAAGGATTAATTCCCCAGATTTATTGTTGGAGGTACAGCATATGTTATCCTTTAATGAAGTAACAAAGAACAGATAACATGAAGCAGATGATATTGTAGGCTTTCAGTAATACAAGAAACTGATTAGATCCACCCTCCTGAGGCTGTTCGGATTTTAAGGGATTTACCTAAACAGTGATATTCATATTATGAGTCCTTTTTTTTTTTAATTGCTGTGTCTGCATCTTTTTTTTTTTTTTTTTTTTGTGCTAAATGTGAATTAACCTTTAATAACTAGGGATACATCTATAATAAATCTGGCAATTTTTAAAAGTCCTCTCTAAAAAAATCTAGTATATTGTTTAAATTACCAACATGAGGCATGTGCCCCAGATGTTAATTCCTTAACTTGTAACTCCTCCTTAATGTTACAGGTAATTATTCAAGCTTGTACATGCAGCACATGCACATTGGAGAATGCTGCTGCCTTAATCAGCTTCATGAATTGTATTGCTTAATTGAAAATGCTAATCACATAACTGTTAGATTGTTAATAACTAGGAATCAGTGTGTCATTAATTTGAAATTGCTATAATCACAGGATGCATGAATGTAGAATTTCACTGGTGAGGTTTAACACTGAATTTAACTTCCTAAGAGCAAATGTGTCATAAATGGGTATTGTACAAATAGTAATTAAGTCCAAAAGTAGAAGTGTCTTTGGTTTCAATTATATTTATTTACTTTTCAGACAAGCAAAATACCTGAGAACTTAAAAAAAATAAAACCACAAACAAAACCCAAACCAAAACTAACAAACAAACAACAAAACCTTTCTGAATTTCAGAGAAAAAATTTTCTGTCATTGTTTCATCCCAGCATGAATCTTTCCTCAGACTGTCCTACCTTCAGGAAGAAGCTAGGGCTACTGGGTCCAGTCATCACTTTTGCATTATCAAATAATGCAGTTACAGAAACTCAGTCCTAGCCATTTCCTTATGCAGGGATTCCATGTTCCTTTTAGGTGCAAAAAACCCCTGCTCATGCCTAGGACAGAATTCAAGCTGTCTTTGATGCACTCCTGTCAGAAGTAACATACAGGAAAATTAGCACACAGCTGGCTACATTATACTTTGTTCTCTGTGCTACATTCTTTGGGAGCACATGCAGAAAGTTGGAGATATTTTTCTTAAATCCTTTTTTAATTTTTGAAATCTTGGTGTAATTTATATAGCTTGTTTGGGCATGTGCAACTTTCTTATTTTAAGGGGTAAGCAAAGTTGATCTTACTGATTGCATCCATGAGGGAGAAGTGAAATGTGACTGCTTTTACCAGATGATTTTGCAGTGCTTCAGTATTAATTTTCAGAAACCCTCTTTCTTCTTAGGTCTGGTTTGTCCAAACTGAACTTGTGCCCTTTGCTATGACAACCAAGGAAGGGAAATATTACAATAGTTTCATGTGGGATTGTGCAGAGATCTTGATGGATGGAGGGCTCTTCAGTAGGTACAAAATGAAGAAGAACTGAGGCACACAAAGTAGCAAGAATCAAAACCATCTGCAGGTTTTTAATTTTTCAGACTCCTGTAAAAATCTAAGACATGGCAGGATAGACAAGTATGACTGTATCTCTTGAATCGTTAGCTATTGCTTTAACACTTCCCATGGTTTGTTTTCAAAGAGATTATACACTTCCATATACCAGTTGAACATATGCATGGATGTGTTCATTAATATTGCATCACAGTGAAATTTCTACTTCTATTTTCATTAGAAAAACAGAATGAAAATATGCACATGTAAATTCACTCTTGTTTATTATTCAGTCTCAAGCCGCAGTGGAGTAAACTTGCCATGCAGCATGTGAGAAATTAGGCATACTGTCAGCTGAGAACACTTAATTCCCCCTGCAGGGTGCTGACAACGTACTCCAAAGTAATGTTTTTCACTAATTACATACTGCACTGACCATGGAAGCCTTCCACTATCCCATGGCAGAACAGTAGGATTCTTACAGCTTTTTAATTTATCTGAAAGTGAATATGAGGGACTGATAGTATTGTCTTCTGGGATCTAGTGAGTGTTCTACAGATTGCAGAATTTCAGATGACTGGTTAAAACTATGATATATTGTTAGCTATCCCTCGCTTTCATTTGAAAAAAGGAGAGTAAGGAGAGAAGAAACTGGAACACATGCAGTAGAGCAGGTCTTCACAGGGAAGGTGTTTTAGCTATCCATTTGTGTACCTCTGTGAAACAGAGGCAATGAAGCTTGAACTGCTCTCCATCTCTTTGTGACAGTGCAGGATTCTTGAATTACAAGTTTTTTGAATATGTGCAAGCTGTGCAAGAAAGTTAAACGAGATACATGGAGTTTACTTTAAATTGCAAGCTTGTGGAGGTAAGGTTGATATTTATTTTTCTTGTCTGTGCTGGACCAAAAAGAGATTTGTGGGAGAAGCCATTCAGCAATAGTAGCAAGAAGGCAAAGGTGAATTCCATAGAGAAGAATCTGAGTAAGAAGGATGAAAAGGGTTTCCATCAGAAAACAAGATGAGCAAGACATGATAACTAAGGAGACAGCAGTTCTTTTGCCAGCCGAGACTGGATGATATTTGTTTGATATGTTTTTGTAAATATTTTTAAGTTTTGTCAGGTGAAAAGGAGCAAATTTTCTTATTATTTCACAGCTTTAGCCTAAATACCTATTTATACTCATAGATATGACTTTGGGATTTCTTTGAAGACTTTTAGACTTCTGCTTGTTTCATATTTGTCCCTCAAATTAGGGAAGCTAAATAGTTAAAGCATGTGACCCTGTGAGTTTGCTGTCAGATGAGACTTTTTGAAACATATTCTGCCTTTTACAATGACCATTTACAAGTGGAAGAGCTTACATTAAAAATATTATTAAAAATATTAAATAAAATAGTAAATAAAAGAAATTACTTCTTCATGGGAGACATGTTTTTAGAAGCATTAAGATGAGTTAATTCTGACAAAATGATAAGGTTTTAATATGCTTGTTTATATGCTTGAGGAAGTCTGTAATCAAATGGCTGAGTACCATATGTACTGACATTTACAAATCAGGAACAGATTTATATATTATGATTCCACAGCTCTACAACAGCAAAATCATACTCTGCTCTTTAAAACAGATGACAGAAGAAGAATTAAAGATTCACACACGAGAATTCAAGCAGCTGTCTAGTGTTTATTATATGGGGCAGAAAGTAAGAGGAATGCATTTTAAAAAGCTTAAACAACTTTCAGAGTAAGGTGCTAACTAGATGGTTGCCCAGAAGATTTATACTGGGCACGTCACTTTGATGTTCTGTTTCCCTTCTGTCAAGGAATTTTTCTTTTTTTTTTTTTTCTACTATTCTTAATCAATCTTGCCCATTTAGTCTCAGTTATGCTGTGGAGGAATTAAAGCTGCTTCAGAACCCTCCTAAAAACACCCCTGATTTGATAAAAAGTGCAAATATCTAGAAAAGCCAGCCGTATACGAAGCTGTGCAAGTCTGAATAATCTAGTTTTGGGGAAAGCATTCCGAGGACACGTTTTCAAAGTTGGCTGATGCCTCCCAGAGCAGTCTGCTCAGAGCAGTCGCAATGTTCTGAGCTGTGCTAAAGGGGAGAAGGGTATAGCAGAAAATTAATCCTGGATTTCCTACAGCCCAGGTAAACATCCTTGAACTGGTCTCTCAAGGAATCTGGGATTTCTTTTTCTTTTATGGCATGTCTGTGCTGCATACGAATATTCAAAAGCTGTGTGTGGTTCTTGTCCAATACACATAGGAAGCACAGTCACAGCTCCCAAAAATGGTGCTGATGCCCCTTCTTTTTTTCAATTAAGGTGTTATTTAGTTAAGAATTGAGTCTTCTTTGAAATGATAAGCATACTGTAATGTAATCCTAAAAATAATGGATAAGATGGTTTTTAAAGGCTTATTGTTTAGCAATCTTTGGCACATAATGTGGTAGAACTCCCTGAGAACATTCAGTGTTGCTAGCTTCCTGGCTTCATCTCCGATGTGCCTTCTCCCCCTGGACTTACCTGGTGATCATGCGACTGAGATTGACGCTAATCAATGCCTCCAGGCCTGACTCTGACCTGCTGAGTATCCTACTCAGCAAGGTATTTCCATCCCAGTGTCTGCTGTCAACCTTGGCTCCTATTCACATTCCCTTGTGGCAGCAGTCAGCCACTGTTGCTCCCTGAAACAAACCCTAGTGTAAAAACTAAGAAGTTTAATTTTCAACTTGTAAAAATGGTAGGTGTAATTTAACTCAGGAACAGTATGACAGTATGATTTTGGGGTATTTGATGGGGTTATTGAAGTGAACCTGTTAGTGACCAGTTGCATTAATGGGAGTTTTCTACTAACAGTCAAGCAGCATATCATAGACTAATATCTTTCATTCAAATGCTTTTTGTTTTGACTTTATTGATCTCATTCTTTCTTAAAACCTTTTCAGCATCTCATCACTGCCTAAGTTCTTGCACAAAATGAATATTGTTGCATTTATGGAAACCTCTAATCATGAAAGCCACAGCATTTAAAATACTGCTAATGTTCTCTTAGTAATGGAAGAAATTTTTTATGTTAACAGTGTTGTTTTAGGTTCTTTTTTACTTCAGCATATATTCTCTATTAGTCATTTTCATTTCCTACAGCAATTCAATTTTGTTTTTGATTGGGTTTTTGTTTGGTTTGTTTGGGGTTTTTTTTCCCAAAATTTTGGTGGATTCTGAAAGATCCTGTTTGGTCTGTCTTGGTGATGTCTTTAGCTCAGCCCTATCTGAGGACATCATATGTGCTCTGAGCCTATCTATGGCCATCAGGGCAGAGAGGAAACACCTGACCATTCAAGGGACATTATAATAATCTTTAAAATGCAAAGGTGATAAAATGAAAAGACCCCACTTTGTCTCTTATCCATATAAACTAGGCCACATACTAAGTACCTAGGGAAGGACTCTATCAGGTGGAGTTCTAGGGGAGCTGTGTACAAACCATTTATCAAGCAGCAGAAAATGAACTGTTTGGTCCATGAAAGAAGTGGTCCAACTTAAAGTGTACATGAATTGGCCAAATCATTGCAACATGAATTTGTTTACTGATAATTACTAAATCCATCAAATATTAATTCCTGTAGGCTATAATCTCCAATGCCAATGCAGGATGTACTCCTACTCAGCTGCTTTACAGCTCTCTTCCATTTTCTCATCCTTCCTTACACTGGAGGGAGCTATGTAGAACTCTGGAGAAAGACCTGTCCAGCTGATGACTGTTAGGGTCTGAACACCAGTTTTGTTTCCCTGCATCGATATCAATATAAATTGCGGAATTGTTACTGACAATACCCCTAAAGGATGTTCTCCTAATCAGGCAGCAGCTGTTCCAGCATATTCTGGTACTCAAACATGCTTATTGGTCTGTGCATGAATCAGCCTTTGATGTTTGCAGCTATAAATACAAGGCAGGCAAACAAAACCAAAGATCTTTTAAATTCTAGTGTTGTGTGATCAGCATGAGTGCTTACTGCATGAGCTATACATGACCAAGAGTTTGCTGTTGTCTCCTTTTGTTTTTAGAAATATGAATCATTGGAAGTCAGAATCGGGCTATGAGGCCACTGCAGGCTGTGACCAGTGTGGTTCTTGTAGATGCTCACTGCAGGGCAAGGGTTTTCCAGCTGTTCACAGTTCCTTCTATGTGTACAGAACAGCTACTAATTAACCAAGAAGAAAGATGGCTGTTTATTATCTTACTAGATCAGAAAACCCAGTCTCAGGAATCCCATCAGGCTTCCTGGACAATGCCAGTACCAGTGTAACTCTTGTGCAATAGTTTGAGCTTCGATTGCTCTAAACTGGAAGTTTAAATAGGAACACAGGCCAACTATGAAGATAGGAGCTATCCATTTGTAATTTTGCTTCTTGCTTTATACTGTGAACAAAATTTCTTTGTGCTGTTTTCACAATGTCCATCGTACCAGTGCTCTCAAACCGCCAGTCTGATACAGTGTCAATGAGAGTTTTTGTGCATGTCCCATGTTCTGGCCACTCTGTCATCTACTGGTTTAAATTCCACTGAGAGTGAACAATCTGGTCATATCTGCTCTAGAAAAAAAAAATGTGGATGAATTAAAATAGGTGTTTCCATCAGCACAACCTGGAAAAGTGATTGCAATGACAACAGAGATAATGGCAGATGGCTTAATGGATTCCTCCTCCTGACATGGTAGTTTATTTGCACTAAAAGCACAGATCTTATGCTGGCAGCCTAGCGCTGGGTCAGCTGTGCAGATGTCAGTGTAAGCCCTCAGATTTATGGCTCACAGTTACTGAGCAGAGGACCTCTGTTTAGGATGTGGCCTTTCCCCAGCTGTTTGGAAAGCCAAGGTGGATTCACACGGCACTTGGGCCAGCTGGCTGCATGGCCAACTGCAAGGGTTGCAGCAAGGGCTGCTGCTCACTTCCCCATGTTTATATTTACAGCTTTCTTTCATAGCCACTCTGGACACTGCTGGATCTTCATGTCAGGAAAGCCATGAGGCTTTCATGCCTTTGCACAGCTGGTGGCAGTGAGCCCACCTCACAGCACTTGAGCCCATCTTAATATTAAGAGGAAACATGACTGTCCCATGCAAAGTGCTTTCCTGGGTGGTTCTCTTTACTATTGCAACATGGATGATTTTTCATCACTTGATTGTTCTTTAAAGTGGTGTTTCTCAGAGTGGGAAGGCATGAGAGATGCTGCCTGGGGTTTCTGTATTGAGACACCACTGCCTTTGGTGAAGCTGTACAGGAAGTATCTGTCTTTAGAGGTTGCCAGGCATGAAACATTAATGCTGCAGTTTGCAAGAAACTGAGAACAGCTTAAGGGAGAAAGAAAAAACTCAGGAAGATTTTTAACCTGAGTAGCCATTTCTAGATGAAGAAAAATATTGTTGATGCAGTGAGAAATAAAAGCAAAATTAGAATGTGTGTATAATGGTTTCTCAAAGCAAATGTGATCCGTGAGACCTGCTAAGGGAAATGTGCATATTGTTTGTGAAAAGAGAAGCCAAGCACTCTAATGTGTTGCAAAGGCTTCTATATATGCTGTCATAAATATCTCTGGTCTTTAGTCAGTGTAATATTTTTGAGGTTTCTAAAGGCTATGTCATTTTAAGAAGAGAAGGAGCAGAAAAAGTAATGTCAATGCAGGATATAGGAGACTGGGAAGGAAATAATTGTGGTCACCAGGTCTTTTTGATATGCACACCAGAATGGCACCTGTAAATTATGTTTTTATTAGGTATTACTTCCCACTAGACCCCTTTTGGCTGGGTAGCACTGACTGTGAAGTACAAATGCTATCATGCTGGGATAATAGTCAACCATATCTATTCTTCCAGTGTCAGATGTGCCCTCACACTAGACAACACCTCTGAAGCTGGGCAATGAAAGATAGGTACAGTCATTTTCAAATATGAAATCTGTCTCAAAAATGCCAGCTTTATTTTAGGCCTATGATACTTTCCATCAGCTATAATGCTGATATACAAATTCATATAAATTAATATATATGCTCAGGACATGAGAGAAGAAGAGGGACACACGGTGAGCAGCCAGACTGAGTATCCCCCTTCTTTTTCTCTCTGGCAGTGAAGAAGGGGCTGTATTCACAAGGACACGGGAAGGTCCTACAACAAAAGTAAAAGAGCTCTCAAAGTAATTTATAAAAGTAACTGATTTATAGTAAACATTTTTTTCTTTAGGTCTGACACAACACAACAAATAATAACATGAAATCAAACATGACATCCTACCTGCAGGACTTGACTCTGACAGATGGAGCCGTGCTTAAATAGCACCATGTTGCCAGTTCCAATAAAGCAAAATACACAAAAGCTAAAATCTAATGGGAGAACTAAAAATGTTCAGTACTTGGAAGTAGACCAGAAAAAGGCGAGAGCAAAGAGCATGCAATGGAAAACTCTTAGACCAAGATCAAAGTAAAAACCTTGTCACCAAAGCAGGAACCCAGGACTGAGAAATGTATTTTTGAAATTCTGGAACTTGATGTTATCAGAGGAAGCTCAAGTATTTCAAGACAAGAAGGGTCAAGGTGCAAATGTATTTAGATCCCACTTTAGTTCTGGAGCCCTCAACACAGGAAAGACATGGACCTGATGGAGCGGGTCCAGAGGAGGCCAAAAAGATGATCAGAGGGCTGAAACACCTCTCTTATGAGGACAGGCTGAAGGAGCTGGGATTGTTCATCCTGGATAAGAGAAGGCTCCAGGGCGATCTTATAGCCACCTTCCAGTACCTGAAGGGGGCCTACAGAAAGGCTGGAGAGGGGCTGTTTACAAGGGGCTGTAGTGAAAGAATGAGGAGTAATGGGTTTAAATTAGAGAAAGCAGATTTAGACTAGATATCAGGAAGAAGTTCTTTCCCTTGAGGGTGGTGGATCAGTGGAATGGCCTCCCCAGGGAGGTGGTTGGGGCACCATCTCTGGAGATATTCAAGGTGAGGTTGGACAAGGCTCTAACCTGGTCTAATTAAGGGTGTCCCTGCTCACTGCACGGGGCTGGACTAGGTGATGTTTCGAGGTCCCTTCCGGCCCTAAACATTCTATGATTGGACAGACTAGAGAGCTGGGCAGAGAGAAATTTAATGCAATTTAATAAGAGAAAGTGTAAGGTGCTGCATCTGGGGCACAACAACTCCATGTAGCAGTACAGACTGGGGGCTGATGTACTAGAGAGCAGCTCTGGAGAAAGAGACCTGGGGGTCCTGGTAGACAGGGGGATGGCCATGAG
>JAOEGS010009536.1:42487-58784 GCA_025447755.1 Corythornis vintsioides
AGTGAGGGTGCCAGAGCTCTGGAACAGGCTGCCCAGGGGGGTTGTGGAGTCTCCATCTCTGGAGACACTTAAGTCCCGCCTGGATCTGTTCCTGGGTGACTCGGTCTAGGTAATCCTGCTCGGGCAGCGGGGTTGGACTAGATGATCTTCTAGGTCCCTTCCAACCCCTAATATCTATGAATCTATGAATCTATGAATTGTATGGGTAAAAATGGGCACTTCCAAGATTCTTACTAGCTCTGAGCACAGGTTTTACTGGGGATATTCCCTCTTTTTGGTGAACTTTCAGATCACCTTTTGGTGTCAATCCACAGAGGCCCACTGAAGGCACCATAGGAATTCAAAGTTTTATTCAATGAGGATCTCAAAGCCTGCAGCAAGAAGAAGCCTGGCAATAGCTTTGAGACACCTGTGTTAACTGTCAATTTGAACCATTAAGAACTTCTGAAAGTGGAGGCATAAGCCTGTTTTGGAAACAAATTGTTCAGAATTTCACAGCTTATGTCATTGCTACAGCATTTAATGTTCCACTTAAGGTCTCAGTTTCCAGTTCTTGGCAATTATATGAAAATTTCAGCTTCTGTAAGGTCTTGGGATTGTGCAAATGAAACTTGCAAGTAGGTATTGACTGAACCTTGGAGATGAAAATAAGATTCACAAGGCAAAAAGTAAAAAAATTGTAATTTTAATTGAAATCTCATGGTTCTGAAGCTTCTGGCTTAGGAATGTTGAATTCTTTGGGCTGGCAATACTGGCGTGTTGCTCAGGAGAGCTGAGTAATGATTGTTCAACAATAGCCAAAGCTGCTTTTCTAGGCATATTAAAAGATTAAAAATACAGACCATCTACTGACTATTAATTACACATTTTTGTCCTTAAATGTGTGAAATTAAGTGATATCAATTCCAAGCACACAGAGGAGAACAGAGCAAGGGACTCCTGCCCTTCACCTGCTGTAAAAGTTCAATCAGCCTTTAAGCACACCAGTAAATCTTTCTATCCTCATGTACGATAAGCATGAAGACACACTTTGTTAATAAGAAGTGATTAATAGCACAAACATGAGACAGAAAAGGAATGAAGTTGCTGATTCTACCATTCTGGTTCAGACTGGTCAACCACTTTGGGATGTTCAGCGTGAAATCCAAACCCCTGGCTCACTATGCCTGTTACATAGCACACAGTGCTCCACTTTCAGTCCCAGGAAACATCTGTGGCATCTTGTAATGAGTGACTGATGCTTGTGCTGTGTTATTTTACATTACATAAAAGACCTAGGCAGTCATTATCCTTCTTCTGCAAGAAAAATTTCACACCGACTGTGAGTGCCATGTAAGTCACTATATTCCACTATTCATCAGAAACCACATACATCATAAATCTTGATTATTCACTATTTACAGGCTGAGAAGTATTCTTTTTCAGTTGACCAAGACTTGGTGCTTGCCTATCATAAAAAGGGTCCTTTTTTTTTTTTTGTAAGTAGGTGAACTACATTTGGTTACATCTTAATTGAATACCTTTTTTCCTCCCACTATTCTTTATTTAGAAGACTTAGTGAAATATTTGAATTTGTAGGGTTTGCTCTGTAGTATTTCACAATAACTGTGTGGGATCAGAAATATTTACTGACTTCAAATAAGATTATTAAGCAGTGCAGCTTATTCAATTTGTTTATGACAGCAACAGTTTCTAGGGGAAATTCATAATGCATCAGATAACAAGTATCTGATACTATAGGAATATATATTACTCCTAGATTAAATATATAATAACAAGGCTATGTGAAGAGGTTTTTATGTCTAGCCCTAGAGGCAGCTGGACCCTTTAAGGCTAATTGCTGAGTGCCTTAGAAAATTGGTATAACCTGCATCTTGTGGAGGGTGTGGTGGAACATGTGGTTAAGGCTCATTATAAGAAAGGATGTGGAGGAGGGAGGGTGTTTAGTGGGATAGTGTTTGGGGGTGTAGGGAGGGGGCTGTTCTAAAGTGCTGAAAACTCTGAAGAGGGAGCTTCCAAGCTATGCCTTGGAGGTTTGGATTCCTTTAATAAGGTTGGAAAAATCCCTTAATCTTTAAACTAATTTTAAACAAATGGGCTTCAGGATTTTTTTTTTTTTTTTTTTTTTTTGTGAATTTCTGTGCTTTTTGAATTGCTGGTTTTAAGATACAACTACAGTTTGATCTTCCCTCTGTCTGCACTCTTTTATATACGTATGGTTGCCTTGACTAGAACTATAAGTTGTAGCTTGTACATCAAATGACCAAAAGAGAGCAAGCAGTTAGGCGGATAATTCTTGACAAGTGACCTATAATTGTAGCACCTAAACTTCTCTACTTGTGTGTAGCAGTAGCACAGAAGCCTATTTCTTTGTATGAAGTTCCACATCTTTATGCAAATGGTTGCTGCTTTTGCCTTGTCTTAATCTTCATTTCTCTTTCTGGTTTCTGTAAGTAAAAATGGCAGAGGAGCTGCTATTTCCCTGGGTAAAATGTTACTTTTTAGCACAGTTATGTAAGTTGTTTAAAAAAGTCACTTTCATCTGACAGTGGTATGTTAGAAAGAGATAGGGAAAAAAACATTATTTTAACTTAACAGAAAATGATGCAAGATGCAATATATAATTTTCCAACCACATCTTGTCAAAAGCTGACACAGAACTATAATCTTGAAGGCTTTTCTTGTATCTGTTCATACATTACATCTGCTTGTTATTAAACTTGACTTTTCTTTCAGAATTATTACATTGATAAATTTGTTCCTTTCTTCTGACCTCTTAAAAATCACTCAGTAGTGAAACTAATGAAATTAAAAGCTTTTCTTGGACAAAATAAGAGATATTACATTCTTTAAATCACCTACTATTTTTGTCTTCCTGCAGGATTTCTTGCTTCCATTCATAGAAACTATAAAATAGAGGCCACATTTCTGCTGTTGGTTGTTGGTTTGCTTCAGTGGGGTTTTTTTTTT
This sequence comes from Corythornis vintsioides, assembly GCA_025447755.1. Taxonomy (NCBI): domain Eukaryota; kingdom Metazoa; phylum Chordata; class Aves; order Coraciiformes; family Alcedinidae; genus Corythornis; species Corythornis vintsioides. The sequence continues at coordinate 45,458 of JAOEGS010009536.1, forward strand.
GTTGTTTTTTTTTTAGTTATTTCATCTATTCTTTAGCTGAAGTCTTTTTTTATTAAGTTGTCTTCCTCAAAATTTTTAGTTACAAGGGAGGGCAAGTTATTTGTAGTAAAAAATGCAGTGTTTGCATTGCAACACAGGGAAACAACTCCTGCTTTTTATATAACTTTCTATAAGTTTTCATTGTATTACAAATGAAACTACCCTAGAGGCATCTGTATCATCATAAAAGTCTGAACAGCCTAGATAAAACAAAGTATTATGCAGGATTAAACATCTGGAATCACGGTGGCAAAGAGGGAGGCAATTGCTCAACCATTTTCCTTTGTGCCAGTACTGAGAGGACAAATGCTTGATGCAATGGCAAAGCTTTTGGGGCTGGTTTCACTGCGAGGCTGCTGTCTTTTTACTCTCCAATACCTGTGTATTGTGGGTTGCTGAGGATCTTCTAGGATTTTTAGGGATTCTGCTGATTTTAGGGATGCTGAGTATGCATGAGAATTTAAATCAAGTCTGCATTATTACTGATAGCTCAAAAACACAAGAGTTGCATTGTACTAAATACTAAGGTGCCAATGAAAGTCAAACTTGGATTTCTGTGACTCTCTCAAATTCAGCACTGACTTGACTAAGCAGCAATCCAGAACTCTTAAGTGCAATAAACTGCATTTCTCCCCTGTCCTCCGTAAAGCTGCTTCAGTGTGGAACTCCATTTACTTATTCATTTCAAGGTTACTGAGCTTTAGAAACAGCCTTTCTTCCAAGAACTGAAATGTTCTTTAGCTATGTGGTTTTGGAGATAAGTGCACAAGCTGTGAGAGCTACAGTGACAGATTCACAGATGTTACAGGTACAGTCCTTTCACAGTCAACACAAAGCATTACAGACAGCCCGCACAGCTGGGCATCCCACAGGTTGTGATTTGCCTGTATCCCTCTATATGTGCTTAAGAGTTGTAAAGAACTATGGGACACAAAATGAAGTATTTTGAAGTGGCTTTTTATTACATGACCCTCTTGTAGCAATTGCAGTAAGTCTGGTATTGACCAGCACCTTTCCGTGCAGCCTTTCCTTGGGCACTCCTCCCCCTCATAAATGGAAAGTGCTCCCAACTTACCTATTTTAATGTCAGGAGATTAACTATTTGCTGTGTTGCAGGGGGCAATCGGTTTTTGCAACTTAATTTGCAGAACAAAATATGAATACTTTGCAAGATATGGAGTATTTACTCCACTTAGAGGCATAGATAAAAAGGACAGGTAAATTTAATGGGGAAAAATTAGAAGTATTTTATACTTTCATAGATAGACCTCTTTAAGAAATAAAAATTTAGATATGACAAACTAATTTGGGCAGAACTACCTAATATTTCAGTTTAAGAATGCTGTTTTTGTACTCAGATATTTAGTGAATTCATATGTCCTTTAGATGGAAATATTTTTCCTAATTTACTCTGCTGCTGTCATTCCTCAATGTATTTGGTGATACGCTGCACCTATGCTGTATGTTGTAACATACACAGGAGATGTAGACTCTACTAGTAAATAAAAAGATGCCATTGGATAAGGATTGTTTCTTACAGGATGCTCTATTAGCCTCTCTTAATGTTGCTTTTCCTGAGGGTCTATCAACACTGCTGTTACAAGCTGTGCCCTGAGGCATACCAGGCTTCTTCACATAGACCTGAAATTTACTATTCTTTTCAGTTTAAATGCAGCAGATTTATTTTGAAATCCAGCTTACTCATTTTTATATCTTGAGGAGGGCCTAAAGGTAGATCTCAAAATGCATCTTTAGGTACCTCAATTATCCTAATGGGGGCAAGCAGGCTGGTCCCAGCAACTCTTCAGCAGGGTAACTGATCTCTATTAGGTGCTAACCCTGGATTTAAAGGCTCAAGCCTGCAGGCTTGAGTCCCTTCATTTAAAGGGACTGCATAGTTGCAGTCTTTTTCTCCATCGTCCCAGTGCATGTTCTTATGGGGAAATGGCAGATGTAAGTTCTTACAGCTTATTTCATTTTATTCTGATTTGCCCCCCTTGAAAACATTTGCTTATAATTGCCATCAGCTATTACTTGCCTCTAAGTGATAGTACACATTATACTATGCAGCTGATAATTGTGCACTGAAATACTCAACAAATGTGGGAAGTGTGCATATTTAAAGCTTACAACATCTGTTTATCTTTCTTAAATGGTCAAGATTTATAACTGTAAATAACATTTATGAATTTGAATAAAAATATGAATATTCAATATGACTGTTTATCTCAATAGGCAGTTTAAGTCAATACACTGGATACTTTAGTCAAACTTAATAATAATGACCCATGAGTTACTGCAGGGAGATTTCCTCAGCTGTCTGATCTGAGTAAAGGAAATTGATGTGATCAATGTATGAAGTAAAAAAAAATCTGGTCTCTAGAACAAGTGTTTTAAACTAAGTTGCATCTGTTAAATCAGAATTGGTTTAGGCAATAGTAATTCATGCTTTCTTTAAAGTAGAATACAACACACTTGCCGAACAAAATCCATTAGCCATGGATTGACCTTTACCAGCCAAAAGAGTCTGTGTTTTGTTGATGGTGCCTGTGAGCACTCTGGCAAGGAGAACCTTGTAGACCACTAAAGCAATAGCTCAATCTCAACTCAGAATGATGTTATCTAAGGGAATTAAGGTTTTCTGCCTAGGAGGAAGTTTCAATCAGACAAGTGTTGTGTAGGTAAGACAGGGTTTTGAACATCTATCGCATTACTTTTTATCAAATCTGTATGGTTCTTCAACAGGCAGGTTGTGTTAACTAATTTAATTCTTTATTCTGTCAGTGAAATTAAACCTACAAGAGTTTAAGGATCTGACTTGGATAACTTAACATGTTGAGGCAGGACATTCATTATGACTTAACTCAGTAGCACTGGTGAAATTGTTCATGGCTTGACAGTTAACTGTAGAAGGAATATGTGTGCTGTAATGGATTAACCTCTTTGTATAACCTTTCATGAATAGCTTCTGTTGCAGCTCTTCTAGGCTGAATTCAGTACACAAGAACTAGGAACATATTTAAAAGCTGGAAATCATAGTCAACCTTTCCTCTTCTGTGCCTGGGTGCAATACAAAGAACCTTTTTGTGCCTAGGCTTGGAGCAGGAATTTTGTGTTGCTCTTATGCCTAGCAGGTGGTGCCTTTATCCACTGACCCATTGGGGACTCTGTGGTTTAAAGCAGACATACATTATTGCTACTCTTGATGGACACATTTCTTTTTAGAATGTTTTGAAAACATGCAAGGCTCTGCCTAATAGAAGTTCTGCCTAATGTGCTAGTAGGCTGATTATACTGCTTGCCAATAAAGAAAATTGGTCAGTTTTTCAAAATGTCTTTGCTCTATCTGTCATATCCTGTATCAGGAAGCATGCAATGTCTCTTGGAGGAAAATTATGAATCCAATTTGAAAGTAGTCAGCATAATTCTTATCCTGCCCAGAGGCTCATGAGTAAGAGAACGCTTTGCGCTGAAAGTGCATAGAGAGGTTTGCAAGCTGGCAAACTCTTTTGTTGTGTCAAAAAGGAAAGATTAAATCCAAATTTCTTTGAGTGGAGATCTTGAGAGGTAAAAGATGTCCCTAAACAGATAGTGATGCTATCTCTCGCACAGAAGTTGCCCCAGTTTCCAATGAATTAGGCAGATTTTGGGAAAAGATGGCTCAGCCCTCGGCTGTCCTCATCAATACCAAGGCTGTGCAGTTCAGGAGTATGTTTCTTTGCAATGAGCTGAATTAGATGATTAATGAAAAATGCTGTGTTCCTTTAATAGGAATTATTTTGAACTGTCTTTAGTTCATGCCACTTGAGGAAGCGTGCATCTAAGGCCAGTTGATGTGAAGCCCAGAACTGAAATGTCCTTGGACTCGATGGCCCCATATGATGTCACTGTCCCACTCGGCAGTGTGGGGCAGAATTTCTTGTTCCAGATAAGAGTTCACCCTGAGTCTGCCTGAACAATAACTATACATAAGGCTGACCATCTTATTTTTGACACAGGACTGCAATGGATGTGGGGGTGGTGGAGGAAATGCTCATGAAGATGCTTGGGAATTAGACTTGGCATTTGGCACTGGGAGATGAATGAATGCATTTGTGAGTAGATGCCTCAAGTTTCAGTTAGCAAGTTATCTTGATATTTCTAAATTTGGAATTTTAGGGATGGGTAAAGAAATCTTTTGTAAACAATGTTGCCTAATTTTTTTTCTGTGAATCACAATTTTGTTCCTACTTATGCTGAGAAGTGCTGGTGCAGTCAGAGTTATGTTTCTGTACAATTGAATTTGGACTGCAAGTAAAAGTAGCAATTCTTGGGCAAAGGGGAGATGGTAGGAGTTTAGCTAATCTTAACATGGTGTATATTGAAGATAATATTTAGGAAAGCCACTCTGGGCCAGAAGTGGAAGAGATCTTTCCTTAGTTGCATACACAATATTTACATACCTCTGTAGCATCTCTCCTGGATACTGTGCCAATCCTGCTGCCTCCTTTCCCAGGCAATCACAGGCCTCCAAATGATAAAAGGCAAACATTACATAATGCATACTTCTGAATATTTATTATTTCACTACTAAACTTACAAATCATTGCTATTCTCCTGAGTTCCTTTCAGCAGTGGATAGGGGGAAGTTGTTTGCCACGGCTGTGGTTGAAATGTTTTTTATTCCTTATTTTGGTTTTTTTGAGCTAGTTTGCAGCTGCCTGTTGTATCCTTTGCTTTGCAGATTTACTGAAGAGGCTATCTTTACTTGAAACTCATGATCTCAACTAATGAGCTCACATTAAGCTTACTGTAGATAGAAAAACAGAAGGAATCTTCTGGAAATGGTTTGAGACTTTGTTTTTACTGGTTGTGGTTGGCACTTGAAATAGTGACACAATTGAGTGTGGTTTGTGCCCTTGAGCTCTCAGACTGCTTTGGTATTTTAACATTTCATTTCTCTTGCCACAGAGCATTCTCTAGGACTCCTCGAGGCTCAGTTATTCTGACTCTGATGATTACTTTTCTCTCTTCCTAATCTTTTCATAAGACTGTGGTTTATTCTCTTTTTTAATTTGTTTGGTAGGGTTTTTTTGTTACTGTTATAAAAATGCTTAGTAAAGGTGTTAGTTTCATTTTCATTATTTTTGTCTGCAGAGACACAGTATCTTACCAGCCTTCCTTACAAGTTCATAAAAAAAAATAAAAAAACCAGAACCAGCTAGGATCCTGACAGTTTGTGACAAATCCAGCATCTTTCCCAGGATCCTGCCAAAACTGCACTGATGTTGATTTCAATTCTTATTTTTGCCCTTGTATCATAAGTTGGCATTCGTGTACTCTTGTGTTCTGAGTGTGGCTGTACAAACCTGCCTTCCTGATTGAAGCAGTTGTTTGGTCCTATTAACTTTATACTGCCCACTCTTCCCAAACATCATTGATCTGTCAGGCTTTCCTCCTGAAAGGAGCTTCTGATAGAAGCCGGTAGAGGGTGCTCATCTGCAAACTGCTAGCCTAATTTTGTGATGATTTGTGTTACTGCTGCAGTCTCTGATTATCTGAAGACTTGTTCCCTACATTTCACTGGGAACTCAAATCTCTCATGTGCCAAACTGTGTGTGCAATGCTCCTCAATACAAAAATCAAGTGCTCAGATTTTAGGTAACTGAAGAATAACCTTTCTAAAGGAAGGAATCTGACGTTTAAATTCAGATGGATATAGTGTAATGCAGGTTTCTTTTCCATGGTAAAAATCCCTCGTGTGTTAGGACCTGTTCCAGGACTCCCGGATAACACCGTGTCTCTGCTGGCTGTGACATTGTGACACAGCCTCAGCAACTACCCCCTGGAGACAAAAAGCTTTTTCTAGTGTGAACAGCTATCCAACAGGCTAATCAAGGGCACATTTGTTGCAAATTGACCTCTGGGAGTCTTGAAGACCAGAAGATCCCCCTTATGTGTTGTATAGATTTCTGCTGTTTCAGTAGTACTGCTGTTGTGGCAATGCAGCTTTGGTTTTTCATAGAGATTATAATCACTTTCCCAGTGGCTTTTTCTTTTCTGTATTACATGAGATATGATAACAGAACTGAGTGCTAAAAAACACACAGATAACTAGGAACATAACTATTATGGGTGACATAGGCTTACAGTCTAGTCAACATGTGGGGTTACTTTTTTTTCTAAAGTACTTGAAAATACACTCATGTCTCCCTAATCCATCTGGCTATGGTGTCTATAGTTATTTAACCCTATTTTGTTAATTTATTAACTTTTCATGCCATTTCCAGATTACAAGACTGGTTTGTTTCTGTGTTGTTCTTTCCCGACTGACAATGCTGAGTTATTGCCTTTGAGATTTTTGGCTTTGTACCCTTCCAATAACTTTGATTATAGTCAGAGTTGTGATATGATCTGATGTGATCTGCTATTATACAGACAGTGCACTATGTTAATGTTGACAAATGCAAGAAATTGACTATAACTTTCTTGGAATGTCTACACTTTTTTCTTGATGTTAAAAAGAAGGAAATAATTGTCATTCTCCTCAATTTCACTGGGAAGATCCCTCATTGCAATCTTGATAATGAAAGAGACTTTTCACTGCTTTCTAAGCACTTGTGTTCGGTAGCATTCATTTGCCCTCTTACTGGGGTCTGAATCTCTGCATCTCTGCAGATGCTCACAAATGATGTGTGCAATGTAAGCTTGCTATAATCACAGGCTTTTGGGGCAAAATGCTTTTGGCTAGTGAGTCCTTCTACCTGTTCTGAAGTCAGTTTCTTCATAGCTTATAACATGTGAAAAGTGGCTCTTGGCCTCAGTGAGAGCTAACCCAGTTTATGGGTTATAATATAATGGAGAAAATGCAGCTTCCATCACTGGAGAAACTAGCCCTTAAAGGCGTCTTACCATCACATTTTTTAGGGGTGTTTCAGCTTGTCAATCTCTGCATAATTTAGCTGAGAACTTGTCCTGAAAAATTGGGAAACAATGTCCTGTTTAACATTGGTTTTAACTGATATTTTGATTGAATGATACATTGCAGAGATTAGTAATGACACAGGAGCGTTCTGGGGAAATAATGAGCTGTCTAAATGGTCAGGAAGAAATCTGCCTTCATTTTGTCACTTTAGATGTAGAGTGGAGAAAAGTGAAATAATTTACAACAGTGCTATGTACCTCTTAACACTGTAATGCATTAGTCTTGTGATGATATGACACTAATCACAAAAATTCTAGCGCTATGTCATAAATTAGATTGTGCTGCATCTGATTGGAGTTTTTTCTGCTTTATTCACATCAAAATGCAATTACATTTTGTGCAAACTTAATCCAACCAGTTTAATGATGCATGTAAAATATGCCTTCTAATTTGTCCTTTATTAATACTGTATCTTTGAGTTTTCTGCAAATGGGAGGTCACTACTTTTGGTCTTAGATATTGGCATTGCTCCTTGGGATATAACCTTTGTTTAGGTTATCTAAATGTATGTGCAAGAGAAATTATTTTGATCTTTTTAAGGGATGCATCACACACTGTAGTACTAAAAAGGAATTAAAGAGTCAATATAACTGCTTAAATGAACTTGGCAAGCCAGGGTTCAACAGATTCTTATATTAAACTGTCATAAATACTTAAGTTAAACTTGCATTTGCATAAATTCTTTTTCTTTTTATCTTCCTTTGTTTATGAAATAGCCTTGGCACCAAAAAAATAGCTTGTGCTGATGGGACTTCCTGGCATAGAAAGACTAAAAGGAATGATTGAATTGTGAAGAAGGTCTCGTATGCAAGCAATGAATGATCTTGGAGAAGAGAGCAATGAGAACAGGATCAAATTTAGTGGCATGAAATACAAAGCTATGTGTATTGAAGAAATGGGACACGTTTGCTGCTCTAAGTTGGTAGGTCTAACAAAAGCACGCTAGACACCAATGTGGTGGTGATAAATGCAATGCAATTGGAGGGTTGCACTTATCAATTAACTGTTAACTGGGACAGGTCTTTCCCTGAGGTTTTGGGATGTACTGATGTCAGAGAACTTGTGAGGTCTCCACAAGAACCTATGCAGTATGTGACTGAGCATTCAGGGTTTCACACCTACCCAAGTAAGGTTTGCAGGCTGTAAGAATGCACTTTGAGCAGGCAAACTGTATTGTGCCTGACTGTATGTATGTTCACTGCTGCTTATAGGACACAAAAAAATTACAAGTGAATGTGAGCTTTAAAATTGAAGAATAATGTTGACAATGAGTGAAGTTACAAACTGGCTGGGAATGCAAGTAGGCAGGTTTTGGGACAAGATTTAGTACTACTTTAAAGTAATTTTAAAATGTTTATTCTGGTCTAGTTGGAAGCCCCATGCAATCTACTTAGTCTCTGCAGGCATGTTAGTAGTCATTAGTCATGTTATATGTCAGCTGTAATAGTTGAAAAGGAAAGAGGAATGATTTGAATACATGCTGAAAATGAAGATAGCACTGCTTTGCTCATTAAACTGCCTTCAGGATTGATGCATAGAAACAGTTACTCTTTCTTCAGCAGTCTTGGAGAAGCTGCATTGCAAGCAATCCCAGCACCTTTATTTTTAGAATAGATTTGAAGCATCCAGTATGATCTAGTTGTTGTCCACCTACAATAACTCAGACACAAATGCTATTATGTGACATTTTATCTTGAGAAATGCATATGATTGGTATGTACCTCTCATTTCTAAGTGTGTTTGTATACTGCGTGTTTGAACTGAGTTTGCTTCATAACATGGAGATTAGGATTCTAATATTCTAATCCTCCTTCACAGGAAGGATTCAAACCATGAATTTGAAAAAAAATCAGTGCTTTGGGGCTCTTCTGAGACAACAGTAATGAACTGAGTATTTCAGACCTAATTTTAGGCTAGCCACTCTAATCTTGTCTCAAAAACTGCATGTGCCTAGACTACAAACATTGTTTTGGCTATGAATTTCTACAGAGTAGCAACCAGAACCGTATTTGGCTGCAAGCCCAGAAAAGGGGAAGTGTGTGGGTAGAACTGGGCAGAGCTTGTGGCCTTCAGTAGCCCTAAAGCTGCTTCCCTCCTCTCCCCAATCAAAACTGAGAATGCTGAATTAGTGACATTATACAGAGTGCTTAGCTGCCTAATGTTTAAGTAATAATGGTAGCTGAAAACTGCACAGGAAATTAAGATTGGGTCCTTCTGTTTCTAAGTGTCTGTTTAAGGAGTTAATAGAAATACTTGAGCTGTGACATGTTCTGTATCCACCATCTAAACTGGATCTTTAGGAGGACCATATCCTGATGGGTTTCTTAAATTAAGCATCAGAAACCTTGTACATCCCTAGCTGAGCTCAACTGGAAGTTTCTCTATACACCAGCACAGTTTTTGAGCTGGGTTCCAAGCAAGCATAGTTGCGTTGGTGTTAAAATCTGGTTAAATTCTACTTTGAAATCAATGGCAGAAGTAATTTGGCTTATGTTCTTGACTGCACTTAGTCAACTTTATGCTCCTCTGGCATCATGTAGGAGGAATGAATTGCACTGTGCTTCATTTTAAAGCCTCTCTATGCTGCCAGGGTGATAAATGAAATTTCAGGCTAATTTGCTTTAGTGTAAATGAACATCAGTGGCATCAACTTGTTTGTACCAAGTCAATAATGAGGGATGTGCGTGAATGAGTCAACCAACCTGTTTTAGTTGCTGTGTGGCTAAAGTAGAGGATCTACAAGCCAACACCTGTTGGTTTGTAGAGCATGGTGAGGGAGAGGCAGGGATGAGCCTTTCTGAAGAATGTAAGCCAACAGGCAACTGACTGAATCATGTTGAAAAAAAAATCATTTTAACCCTACCTATGCTTTGTCAAAGGGCCTAGGTTTAAAATTGGAAAGAAATGTAATCTCTTGGGAAAGACTGTGAGTGAGGAAAAACAAACAAACTTCCCCTCTCTTCCAGGTGATGTGTTAATGGCTAGCTAAAGTTGTGCTGATGGCACTTTGAACTAATGGGAACTGAAGTTCTCTGCAGGTTTGCAAAGTGACTTGTCCTCCTCTTCCTAAAATAATAGCAGAAAAGTACCTCAGAAGTTTCTCATTATAAGGGATTTATTCAAGTTTTTGCATTTTCATCTGTAGTTTGGAATCTTCCGGTCATTGCCTTTTGTGTTGTGTGAGGTACTTCAGAAGTAAGGCACTAAACCAAACCAACCATTTTATAGCTGTATTGCAGAGTTAAATGGGAGAGGGTTGAGACATAACAACACACATTTAATAATAATAGTCAGAAATTTATTTCCTTTCAATGGCTACAATTAAGGCTCTTTTTCAGGAAAAAGGTGGAAGAAAGGCTGTTCAATTACACAGAAGGATGTAGCAATGTCCCTGAATGAAGCATTTAAACCTTCTAAGTATAGTAGTTTTTCACTTTTTACCTATTTAAGTTGTTTTCCCACCTTACACTGACATATCCAGGACTAAAAGGGAAAGGTTTGTTATAGTTTTTTGTGCTATCTTTCAATCTTTTCCTGAGAAATATCTGAATATGAAAATAAAACACCCATATGCACCTAGTCCTATATGTGACTGATATGAGTGTTATAGTAACTTATTAAATATGTTCTTATTAGTTATGTTTTGTTGCATGTTTGTTGTGATTACACTATTTGTCTTGCAATTAATGGTATAGACATGTGACTCTGCCTCACAATTAGTAGGTATTAATTTAGTAATTTAGTAGATATGGCTGGTATAACAGGGCTCATTTAAACAACAAGAAAGAAGTAGAAGAACATGTAACATGCATGGAGAACTTGGAAGTCTTCTGGTCTTTGTTTGTTGTCCTATTTCACACCCCCACCCCCTCCCTCTGTCTACTTACACTCAACAGGCAGGAACAATACCAGAAATGGGGGCCTGGAGGAAAAGGCTATTTTAACATTTTAGTACTTCTATAGGTTTTCCCATGTGAAATGAGTTTTCTTTAAATGCAATATCTATTTACTTCTCCACATCATGTCTGACTTCACAGTTTCTGTTCCTGAAAATGAAAATTTTGTCGCCAGTTGGTACGATCTCAGTAATTGTAATACATGATACAGCTAATGAATGGGGCTGGCTTAAAATCACTTCTGTGTATAAGGATCACTTGAAATTTGTTGCTGGCTTGCAGGTTTTTAGCCTGCTCTGAGTAGGACTTGCATATTTTTAAATGTTAGTACTTATCCAAATTAGTTTTTATTTTTAATACAACTCTGACAATTAGTATTTTAATGTAATTAATATTAGTGCAAATTTTTAATTTAATATCTTTAATTCTGCAAATTTAATTGAGTTTTGGATTATTTAAGGACGCAAGTCAGTGGAAATAATTTAGGATAAAATTTGTTGTCACTTTTTCAACAGATTCCATCCAGACTGTTTCCCTTGTTTCTCTGATCTGAAGCAACAGTTCCATAAACAAAGAGGAAAGATGAAATTCCACATGTTTATTACTGGGAATTTCAGACTGTTCTGAGCTTTCTAAGTTTCAGGCAGCTTGGTAGCAATATTTGAGGTATTATTGTCAAATTACCTCCCTATCAGTTATGCTTATGGAAGCTTGAAAGTCTCAACTCCATTGAAAAATAATGCTAGAGAGCATATAGAATCCCATCCTAATGGAAAAACTTTTTTGTGTGTGTGCATGCATCTTTTGGCCTTTAGGGTAACTCAGTAATACTTAGGAACATGAGATTCCCAGATTAGAGCTTGCTTTCCACAAATAGCTGACAGACAAGAGATTAACCAAGTAGGAAAAGCATTTGCTTTCCAAGCTGCAAGCTAACCAGGGAAGCACAACTGCTATCCTAAAGGAAGCAATAAATTCATTTTACTTAGATTGCTGACACAGAGCACACAAGCAGCCATATCTGAAAATTGTGTACATCTGGAAACAAGATTTATATCCAAGGCTGTTTTGCTATTTTTACTAAGAAATACTGCCTACTCCTAGCTGTAGACTTTTTAAGTGAGAAATATGTAAAAATAAACATAATAATGTTAATTGCTTACAGAAAGGAAATAGGTTAGTTTGTTTTTTTTTTTTTCATACAAAAGATTTAGTAATCTGTTTACCACTTCCGTCACTACTTAAAGTTATAAAACCTTGCCCTTAGAGGTACAGTGAAAACTGAGGTCCTACCTTTATTTATAATTTATTACTATATAGCTCATGTCCATTTAGGAAAACCACCTTAATAGGTGTGTGGGCACTTTTATGCATCTGGTTAAGTTCTCTACACTGGCTTTTTTTTAAATTTTTTTAAAATTGAATCTTAGTTAAGCTAGATTGGACTTTTGAGAACAAAGTTTTAAACTAGTTTTATTTTGTGCTTCAATTCATGTCCCCACAGGATAAATTTTAGCCTGTACTTTTATAAGCTGTTTTTGGAGGGAGTAGTATTTTATTTGAAGCATGAATTGAAGATAAATGAAGATTTGTAATCTATGGAAATACTTTTGTGAGAGCAAGAACAATATTTGAGAAGATTCTTATTAAAAAAAAAAAAAGTGTTGTATGATCATTTAGTCCCTTGCAGCTTTTGTTCATATAATGACTAATGCTTGCCCAGTGACCTGATTAAGACTTCTAGAGCAGCTTGGAATATGAACTATGTACAAATTGTTGAGAGCTTAAAGGGAAGAGGTCCCACATCCTATGGTTGTGTAGTATAGTGTTTTGTCACTGGGGTTGTGTCTGGGTACCCTTTAGTATCCTTTTGAAAATACAGTCAATTCAGCAGGCTCAGTCTAGGGTTTAATGATGGACATCTTAACCTGACAGGCCAGGTATTTCCACTGGTGTCAGAAAAGGAAAAGATTAAACTCTGTGTGTGTGGACTCTTGTGCTCTGCTTACCACTGAAAGTTTCAGGTTTTGCACAGTTGCCTGCTCCTTGAGAGCAGCTCTCACTGGTATGGAAAATTGTACCTTTTGCCTATATATATGCCTTTATGCCTCTGGGTGTTTTTCAGCATCACCTGGCATAATACTTCTTCCATCTTCATTGTAATTCTAGGGAATTTTACTTCTGATAAATCAATACTAACAAAATTTAACTTCATTTCTGTTAAAAGAAAACCTGAGAGAACTGTCTCTATAGCTGTGCTATAATAATGAAATATCTTCAATATCTGATTAATACATCTGGGAAATATATTTTTGTTTCACAATTGAAACAATAATTGAGTAAGGGAGCAAGTGGGGCTGAAATGAAAGGAATTTTTCAGGGTATTTGGTGAATCAAACTTGAAGTGATCCAAAAGAACAGCAGAGTA
>JAOEGS010009539.1:0-14909 GCA_025447755.1 Corythornis vintsioides
CCCGGGCGGGAGGGAGGGGGGCCCCCCCTGGGGGCCCCGGGCGGGGCGGAGGGAGGGTTGGCCACGGGTGGAGGGGCCCCCCCCCCCCCCCCATACTTCCAAGAGGGACACGACCAGCTTAGCACTGCCCTGCAGAGAGATCTCCAAGCTCCCAACACCCCTCTTGGATTCCTAGGCTAGAGCATATTCCAGGACAGCCCCTCCCAGAGGGAAAGTGGCTTTGGAAGCCTCAGGGTGGTCCCTGGGCCACCCACCCAGGTGCTGGAGCAGAGCTGGGACATGGGTGTCATCTCAGAGGGACCTGGCACTGGGCTGAGAGCTGAGCAGGAGCTGGAGGAGTTTGCCAAACAGACCCATTCCCCAGGAGAGGGAAAACCCAGGGAAGCAGAGGCTTCACCCCATGGTTGGTGGGTGATAGAGGCTTCCTCTGTCAGCCCCTGGGGTGGGAGGTGCAGCCCAAGCTGGGTGTGTTCAGACTTGTGCCACCCAGGAAAACCCCCGTGTTGGTTTGCTTCAGGCCAATGGAAAGATCAGAGATGGTTAAAAATCCATCCACAGGGGCCAAGGTTCTCAGCAGATCCATGGCCTCCTGCTCAGAGAACCAGAGAATGCCAAGGGCTGTAAGGGACCTGGAAAGATCACCCAGTCCAACCCCCTGCCAGAGCTGGGGCATCCAGACCAGATCCCCTCAATCTCCTTTTCTCCAGGCTCCAGAGCCCCAGCTCTTTCAGCCTCTCCCCAGCAGGGAGATGCTCCACTTCCTTCAGCATCTCTGTGGTTCTGCCCTGGACTCTCTCCAGCAATTCCCTGTCCCTCTGGAACTGGGGAGCCCAGCACTGAACACAACAGTCCAGATGCAGCCTCAGCAGGGCAGAGCAGAGGGGCAGGGGAACCTCTCTCCACCTACCAGCCAGGATGAGGATTTGCTCTTCCTACCTGGATGGATTTGTTCTTCCTACTTGTGCCTCGGATGCTGCTGAGCAACCTACTGAGGGAGCAGCTCCCTTTGCAAAACCCCAGAGCCAGGAGGGTGGTGAGACCCCCAGCAGGAGGAGTCTCCCCCCAGCCCTGCCTCCTTCCCTCTGTTCCACCAGACTGGTTTATGCCCTCTGAAAGGGAGGGTGGGAAGGTGAACCCGGCTGCTGGAGCTGCATTCCCCAGATGGAATTAAAAACCCAATCATCATCATCCAAATAACCTCCTCAATCCCCTGCTCCCCTCTGGTGTTTGTCAGGCCAGCAGAAGGATTCTCCATCCCTTGCAGAAAGGGGTGAGGCTGGAGCTGCCAGCAGGGTCTTCCTAGTGACAACTGGAAACTGCTGCTGCTCTCTCTATCGATCTAAGCAGAATACAAAACACCTGGAGTCAGCAGGGAAAAAAAGAGCTGCAGTTGGAAAAGAAACCGTGGGGGGAGCATCAGGGATGGGGAAGGGAGAGCAGGAAAGAAGTTTTCCATGCAGCAAATTAAAGGCCAAGGTTTTTTCTCACAGCTCTCCCGGCCGCCTACGACCCCGGATCGATGGAGGGAGCGGGAATCCTGCCCCCAGCACTCCTGCAACCCCTCGTTTGGCTGGAAACAAAAGGTTTTTCTCCCACTCCCACCTCCTCTCCCCTGTTGGCACCAGCAGCTGGGTCCTCTGGACAAAGAGCCTCTGCCCACGGAGGGTGTGGAGGCATCGCTGGTACCCGAGCACCGCGGAGCCCTTTGGAGAGGGCTTGGGAAGGAGCTGGACCTGGAAGGGTCTGGATTCTCCCTCCCCTTCCTACCCCAGCTCATCCCTGAGCCTGAAAGCAGCAGGCACCCAGCCAGCTCGTGTTCCGAGAGCAGCTTCCTTGGGAACCTTCCCTGTTGTGACAGCTCCAACATTCCAGGGACTGCCAGAACCAAACAGCTCGGGGAAGAGGATCCCCTCCCCCTCCTGCCAGTGACAGCGGCCACCGCCGGGCAGGAGGCAACTGGAAATGTCACCCAGGCTCTGGCTGATGGAGGACATGGAAGTGTCCTTCCCCCTCCTACCCCACCCTGGAGGTAGTGCTTGGCTCGGGGTGTCTTTTTCCCAGGGCTGGTGCCTGCTGAGGCCTGACAGCCTCTGATGGCTCCAGGGGAGCCAGAACCATCCCAGTGTCCATAGGGGCTGGCGGGGAGCGTGGGCTTCCCTCCCCAGAAGCCACCTCAGCCTCATCCTTCAGGTCTTTCCTGCTTCCCTGCCACTGGAAAGCTGCTTTTCCTTCTCTCCCAGTGGCACAGCCGACCCCTGGGGGTGACTTTTGTTTAAAGGCAAAGCCACCAGGTTCTCAGGGCCAAGGGGCAGGAGGTGGAAGCGACTCAAAGAGCCGAGTGCAGGTCGTGATGATTTCTCAGCTCTGAAATCCACACAAATTCCCACCTTGTCTCCCTGCCAGCCCCAAGGGGGGGTTCCCCATGGGTCTCATCTTTTGCAGCAGCAGGGTCTGAACGAGCTGTGAGGAGCAGGAGAGGCAGAGCAGGGAATTCCTCAGTGCCAGAGCAGCAGCAGGCAGCTCCCTGCCATCCTGCTCCCATTTTGCTGGGAGACAGGAGCCATCTTGAGCCCTTTGCAGACTTGTTCCTGGCACAGTCAACGGTGACATCAGTCAGCTCCTCAGCAGGGCTGGGATTATTCCTCTTCCCACATCCCACATCTCTCTTCTCCCTCATCAACCTCTTTCCCTTCCCCAAATCACAACTAAACCTCTTTTTTTTTTCTGGGTCCTTCCAGCCCTTTCCACCCACCATCCAACCACTAGCCTTCCCCTTCCAAGCTTCCTCTCTGTCCAACCAGCCAGCCAGCCCAAGATCTGACCTAATTAGCTGGTTGCCAATTCCAGCTCTGGATGCACGTTGCTTTGTTTGAGCAGAGCTGTCCTTTAAAGCCATTTGGGCAGGAGATGAAATGAAGAGACCTCAAAAAGCCTTCAGCTGAAAGGTGTCCAATGGGAATGTTGAAGAGGAATTCAAATGGCTTCTGGAAATAAATAGCTGACTGGTTTTTCTACCTCTTACTTAAAGCCTGGCCTTCTGCAGCTTGGAGGGCAGGAAAGTGGGAGGTTTTACAGCAGGAACCCACAGGAGAACATGAGTTTGTGATCTCCTTTTATCATCTCTGGGTCTAGAAATTGAGGTCCAAACAAACCACGTTGGGCAGAGGCACTTTAAGGCAATAAATGAGCTGTTGGGATACAGTGGAACATCTCCCAGGAGCAGTTGGGAACTCAGGCTCAGCTTTGCAAGGCAAGAGGCTACTTAGGAAGAGCTAAAAGACAAGGGTGAGCTCCTTTTCCCCACACAGCTTTTTGCCTCCCCCTCCATCACCTCTAACTCTTGGGCTCTGCAGGGACACAGGGAGGATTTTATCAGTTTTATCCCACCCCATCCTGACAAAAGATAGTTCAGAGAAACTAACTCCATGAGAGCCCTGCTTGTAGGTCTGTGAGGCATTTGCAGCTCTTCTCTCCTACCTGGCAAACCTGAGGCACTCTCATCCTCCTCACCCCAGCCATCCTCATCCTCATCCCTGGAGTAATGCATCCAGTTCTGGGCTCCCCAGTTTAAGAGGGACAGGGATCTACTGGAGAGACTCCAGTGGAGGCTACGAGGATGATGAAGAGGCTGGAACATCTCTGCTGAGGAAAGGGTGAGAGACCTGGGGCTGTTAAGCCTGGAGAGAAGAAGCCTGAGAGGGGATCTGATGAATGTCCATAAATCCCTGAGGGCTGGTGTCAGGAAGGCAGGGACAGCCTCCTGGACTCGTGCCCTGGGACAGGACGAGGAGCAGTGGATCCAAACTGGAGCCCAGGAGGTTCCATCTCAACATGAGGAAGATCTTCTGCACTGGAAGAGCTGTAGAGCCTGGAACAGACTCCCCAGAGAGGTTGTGGAGTTTCCTCTGGAGACTTTCCAGCCCCACCTGGATCTGTTCCTGTGTGGGCTGCCCTGGGTGCCCTGCTCTGGCAGGGGGGTTGGACTCAATGATCTCCAGAGGTCCCTTCCAACCCCCACCATTGTGATGCTGTGATCCTCACCCAAACCATCCCTCACCCCAACCATCCCTCACCCTCTCCCTGACCACCCCTCACCCCACTGTTGGCAGCTTTAGCTCCAAACTCTGCTCCAGAGCTCAGCCCCAGTCCTTGCTCCACCATTCCACACCTGGATAAACCAGGGTCAGCACTAACTCAGTAACCATCCCAGTTTATAATCCTCATTTCTGAGCTCCTCAGCCACCTTCCCACTCAAGTTTCCTGGGACCTTTTCACTCCCCTGAGCAGCAGTGCTGAATAAACACCCAGCCCAAGCAGGCCACCCTCTGCCCACCCCATCCACCTCCACAGAGCAGAAAGGTGGAACAAAGAACAATCACCCAAACAAAATGACACCGAGAAAAAAAAAACAACTAGAACAAAGAATTGTTTAATTGCTTAACCCTTTCTCTTCCAGGGACCAGAGAAACAAGTTTTCTGCTCCTTCTAAACGAGGGCAGTAAGGCTTGTGTGTTACCTCTACAACTGCAGGGGCAAAGTTGAGGAGATGATCATCTTTAGTACTTGAAAAAAGCAGGAAGCAATGGTCACTGCAACACTAAGAGAATCCCAGAGTCTCCTGACTGAGAGCCCATTGCTAGAATACAAAAATAAAAGAGGTGTCCCTGCACATCCCAGGCTGGAAAGAGTTAACCAGAAAAGAGCAGGAAGAAGCTTTCCCAAAGAAGGGGGTTGAAGTAAACAGCAGAGGTCAATAAAGCAACATCTTCTCCCTACTTCCCCAGTGTGGTTGGTTTTTTTTCCCCCTTCACCAATAAATACCAATCCCTCATTAACAAGCCACAAAGCAGGTGATCTGCCCACGACAAGGGGACAAGGGGCTAGAGGCAGAGAGATCTTTCCCTCCCCTTCTCTCCCATTATTATTTCTCTCTCTCTCTCCTTTTTTTTTTTTCTAACCAAAGCAGCCATTAAAACAAGCAATCCACTGCAGAGGCAGGGACTCCTGGAGCTTTCACACTGCAACCAGCAGGTAGAAGAGCTGTGCTGTCTCACAAGGGTAAAAAAAAAAAAAAAAATACACAACAAAAAATAGCTGCCACAGCAAAAGGTGAATGGGGAGGGAGAGGTCTGTTCTCTTCAGAGCTTTCCAGCTCAGTCTCTCCGTTTTTAGAGAAAAAAAATAAGATATCAAAGTCTGCAGAAATTGTCTACTGAAAGCTGGGGAAAAAAAAAAAAAAAAAAAGTTTGAGTGGGAAGAGAAGAGGGGGAGAAAAAAAAAAATCAAGAGGATGCATCTGGTAGGAAAAGCCTTCAGCAAAACAAGACAAGGCCAGACCGTGTCAGAGCCACCCGAGTGAGGAGAATTTTCTGCTGTCTCTGGGTTCTGAAGAGCAGAGTGGGGGGTACACAGAGGGGGGGGATCCAGGGAGGCTCATCCACCACCAAAGGGGTTAACTGGGTGAGTGGTGCCACCAGCCCAGTGAGCAGCTGTCCCTGGAGGAGCTGCAGGGGGAGGCTGCCAGGACAGCTGGGCACAGCACCAGGGCAGCTGGGCAGAGCACCAGGGCAGCTGGGCACAGCACCAGGGCAGTCTGGCAGTTCTGGGCTCCCCCCAGAGTGGGGTTCTCTAGGGCTGGGTTTCACCCAGGCATCCAAGAGCAGCTGGACACCTCTGAGGTCCCCGTTGTGATGGTGAGGGGGGGGGATCTCTCCACGTGGGAACGGTGTCCTTGGGGAGATGCTGCCAGCTCCCAGCCTCTGAGACCTCTCTGCCTCCTGCACAAGGCTCACTCATCTCACAGAGACCCTTCTGGAAGGGAGAGGAAACCAGTGACCTGGCTCAGCCAGCACTGCGCAGTCTCTCTCAGCAGTGCCTGGCAGGCAGGGAAGGAAAGGGAGGCCTCTCATCTTTCCCACAGCAGGAACAGGAAGACCAGGGATTGCAGCACATGGAAGAAGAGCCCTAGCACAGCACACACACGTGAGCACACTCTCCCAGCCACACATCTCACACCCCTGGGACCAAGGCCAGCATGTTGAGACCTTCAGCAGTGAGAGATACGAGACAGAGTAGAGCAGTGAAGATCTCCAGGGGCTCTTTGGTCTTAGTTGATAGTCCTAGGAAAAAAAGAAAACAAAACAAAACAAAAAAACAACACAAAACCAACCCAACCTCTTCAGATTGGGCTGTAGCACAGCTGTGTAAGATCTGTCTGGTATTTAGTGTTTGGCAACTGCAAGAGGGGGGGAATAAAAACCAGGGCTGTGTGTTCCAGGAGAGGGGAAGGAGGGAGCTGCATTTCCAGGTGCACTCCCAGCTTTGCAGCCAGAGTCAGTTCGTGGAGAGTGGGAAGAGGAAGGAGGGTTCCTGAGAGGACCACTAATCCATCCAACGTGACACCAACACCTTGGGTCAAGTAGGAGCAGCTGACTGCACAAAAATGCTGCCTCTGCCTAAAAAAACTCCAAGCTTTTTGTTGCAACAGCTCCATGGTGGCACCACTCCCAGCTCCAGCACAGGAGATGTGGAGAGAAGACAGTGACTACAGCTACACACAATGGGCAGCAGGGAGAGGAGCTCTGGCAGAGTCCTGTTGCCAGCCCCTTTCCTCAGCAGCTTTAGCTACATGAGCCCCCAGCCTCTGCATAAACCTGCTCCCACTGCTGGCACCTTTCTCCATGGGTTGGCAGCCAGCAGGAGAAAGTATCAGAGTTGGGCAAGCCCTGGAGAGCTGCACATCCCCAGTGCACTGATTCTTCCACTAAGACAGATGCCCAGGGACAAGACAGGCAATATCCAGTCCATAACACAACACTGCTACATCTGGTGACAACGTCCTAGAGATTGGAAGCTGGAAGAAATGGACAAAACAAGAGTTTCACGGCCAACAACCCTAAACCAGGAGCCCCTAGACAGGCTGGTAGCACAAAAGCAAAGTCAAGCTTTCCAGATCAGGATCACTGCAGTCAATTCGTTTCATAACCCCTGCCCTAGGTTTGTATTTTATTCAGGACTTGCAACATCTCCTCTCCAAATGCACATTTGCAGCAACATCCCCCTGTACCAGATCATACAGCAGCTCTGGAAAACAGAACAAAACCAAAACCAAAACAAAACAACAAATCACCAGCTTACACTGCTCACAGACAACTCAAAGACCCCCGTTGGGACTAAATTCCACTAAAGGCAAACCCCGCACTGCACTGCCATGCTGCTCAGGAGCCAGGAGGAGGAGGAGGAAGAGAAGGAGGAGGAAGAGGAGGTGATGGTTTAGAGAGATGGCCACTCCTGCCCCTGCCAGCTTGTCCTACTCTGTGCATAGTGCGAACCAGTGCAGTCATTCATCAGAGAAAGTTCAGGACCAAGGAAACGAGGTTCCCTTTCAGCCAAACACCATTAAAGGAAGGAGAGGCAGTTCTGTTTTAGCTGGGCCTGCATTGGACTTGCCCCTCTGAGCTGTCTTCATCATCCGAGCCCCCGGCCCCGCCGCTGGTCAGTCCCGTGATCCTGTAGCCCATGTTGAGCAGCATCACTTCCAGAGGGTCTGCGTTCATCCGCCGCTGGTTGGCTTGGGAAGCTCCTTCCATGTCCACAACCACCCGGCCGTTGAGGGTCTCGCTCTGCAAGGCAAGAGGGGAACTCAGCTAGGCAGCCAAAGAATCACATGGTGGTTGGAAAGGATCTCCTGGATCACTGAGTCCAACCACACCTACAAGAACCAAAAACACCTAAATACCCCCCAAAAATACCCCCAAAAGCCAAACCAAAACACACCAGCCCCCTCCATGCTGCCCTAGAGCGTGGCCTGAAGTACCATGAACTCCCTCCAGGGATGGTGACTCCACCACCTCCCTGGGCAGCCTGTTCCAGGGCCTCACTATTCTCTCCATAAAGAATTTCTTTCTAATATCCAATCTAAACCTCCCCTGCTGCAGCTCCAGCCCATCCCCTGGTTCTGTCATTAGTGACTAAGGAGCAGAGGCCTCACCCACCTCTCTGCACCCTCCTGTCAGGGAGCTGGAGAGGGCAATGAGCTCCCCCCTCAGCCTCCTCTTCTCCACACTGCCCATGCCAAGCTCCCTCAGCCTCTCCTCACACGATTTGTCCTCTCAGCCCCTCAGGAGCTCTCAAAAAGAGGAGCTGTCACCAGTGCCAGAAGTCTCAGGAGATCCCAGCAGGGCAGACTGGTGTGTCTTACCACACAACAACCTCTCGTTGTGGTTCTTACCTCTGGCCTGGGATTCCAGAGTCGCACGACGGGGTCGATGCCGCTGGTGGCCAGGAAGCAGTAACTGGGATGAGGCTGGAGACAGTTGACAATGGACTCATCTCCCTGCAGCACTCTGACTAGGTTGGTGGTTTCTTTCTCCCAGATGAAGAAGGAGCCATCGTCCGAGCCGCTGACTATGTACTGTGCATTGCTAGGGTGAGAGGAGCAGAGGCTGGAGAGCACAGCAGAGCCAAAGCTCCTCTGTGGCAGCCACCAAAGAAGCTGCCACCCCTCAATCCTTGATCTGCTGGTTCCCTCCATCCCCAGGCTTCCTCTTTTCAATCCCAAATGGCTTTTTTATCTCTGAGAACACTATCCCAACCAGGTCCTCTGCACATCAGCTACTCAGGCAGCCACGCCAGCAGGAGGGGGTTTCCTCTCATCTTTTCCAACCCTGCCAACCAGCGTTGGTCTCATCCACGGTCACGTGGGGCTGTAGGTGCTGGAAAGGAACCTTCTGCTGCTGCTCCACACATCTCTAGGACACTCCACCAACGTACCTGCCAAAGAAATTGGCCTCTTTGATGTCCGTGGTGGTGTTACAGTGGCCACAGTAGCGGAATTTGTAGTCGTAGCTGCGCTCCCTCAGCACCATCTCGTCCTCAGAGATGGAATCCTTGCGGCCCATGGCTCGCAGCCGGATGGGGCCACCTCCCTTCTTGTCTTCAGCTGGAAAGAGAACACATTCCCCTCAGGGTGATTTGAGGAGGAACAGGGTCTCGGGAGAATGAAGGACAATTCCAGGAGCCAGCAGGGCTCAGAAGGACAAAGCTTCCCTCACAGATTATCTCCTGGGTCCATCAAACCCCTTTATTTTTTAACAGGCTGCCCAGGGAGGTGGTTGAGGCCCCATCCCTGGAGATATTCCAGGTGAGGTTGGCCAAGGCTCTGAGCAGCCTGTTAGAGTTGTGGGGATCCCTGCTCACTGCAGGTGGGCTGCACTAGATGACCTTTGGAGGTCCCTTCCAGCCCTGGCCATTCTAGGATTCTATGATCATGCTCTTGCTCAGAACTGGGTGTGCAGGCTCAGGCCAGTTTTTGGGCACAGGAATGATCCATCCCTCTCAGAAATCGGAGCTTTCGCAGAATCAAAGAATGGTGGGGGATGGAAGGGAGCTCTGGAGATCACTGAGTCCAACCCCCTGCCAGAGCAGGGGCACCCAGGGCAGCCCACACAGGAACAGATCCAGATGGGGCTGGGAAGTCTCCAGTGAAGGAGCCTCCACAGCCTCTCTGGGCAGCCTGGGCCAGGCTCTGCCACCCTCACAGTGAAGAAATTCCTCCTCATGTTGAGGTGGAACCCTCTCTGCTCCAGTTCACCCCCATTGTTCCTAATCCTATTGCTGGGCACTCCAGAGAAGAGGTTGGCTTCCTTCAGAGGGGCAATTTAACGAGAAGAATTCCTCATCCACTAGCTCTGAGGCTCACCCTGAAGGCCAGAGGAGCAGCACTCACCATTGTCACTCTTGGAGAACAGGGCGGCGTTGATGTCTCTGTCCAGAGCGTCGCAGGCACTGCTGTGGGCTTGTTCTGGAAACTTCCCTTTGAAGTCATCCAGACACTCCAGTGCTTCTGCCACGTACTTGAGTTCAAAGAGACAGCGGGCGAGGCGAAAATGAGCCTTCAGGTGGCAGGGGTTCAAGGATATGGCCTTCAAGCAGTCTCTCAAAGCATCATAATGGTCCCCATCCCTGAGGGAAAGGCAGTGGAGGATTAGGCAGCCCAAGCAGAAGGAGCATACGCTCTCCACTGCCATTTCCCAGCCCTCATTCCACTCCAGACCTCATCCTTTCCAGCTCTCTGTGTACAAGCAGTCACCCCACAACAGCTGGTTCTCAGGGGCACCATCTGACCAAGCCCAGCTTTTGACAACCACCACCAGCAGCCTGGCAACGTGACCACGCAGGGAAGCCCAGCGAGTCTTGACCTGCCATTTTAAATCCAGCAGAGCAGAGCTCCCGGATAGACCACATTTCGGGAAGTCCTTTGAAGATGGAGGATGCACAAACCCTCTGGCCAAGCAGGCACAAGGCCTCTCCTGCAAGGAGACAGGAGCCTCCTCGGAGCGCAGCAGCTCACGCTTGCCCCTGTGTGGACGCACAGGGTGGCAGCACCTTCCTTCCCCTGCCCACAGCCACTGGCAGCCCTCAGGAGCTACAGAAGCCAGCACACTTCAGAGACCTGATGGATAAGTGTCTTTTCTCATCTTTATAGGGGAAAAAAAAATATGGAGTTTTAGAAATAAGTGTTCATTAGTATGGGCGTTTGTAGCTTTGCATCTGTGCACAGGCCAGGCTGAGAGCCCTGGGGCTGTTCAGCTGGAGCAGAGCAGCCTGAGAGGGGAGCTGAGCAATGCTGAGCAAGAGATGAAGGGCCCTGGGGGGCAAGAGGATGGGGCCAGACTCTGGGCAGTGGTGCTCGGTGACAGGACACGGGGCACCAACTGGAACCCAGAAGGTTCCACCTGAAGAGGAGAAAAAACTTCATTCCTGGGTGGCAAAGCCTGGCCCAGGCTGCCCAGAGAGGTTGTGGAGTCTTCTCTGGAGAGATTCCAAACCCCCCTGGACACTGCACTGCTGGGGAGCTCTGGGTGACCCTGCTCGGGCAGGGGGGTGGCACCAGCTGACCCCCAGAGCTCCCTGCCAACCCTCCCATGGTGGGATTCTGGGATTTGCAGTTACTGGTGACCAGGTTAATGGTGACCTGGCAGTGCTGGGTCAGGGCTGGAGCTGATCATCTTAAATATCTCTTCCAAGCAACATGGTTCTGTGATTCCAACCAATGGTTCTATGTTCCAGCAGAGTACAGAAGGTGGGGCTGCCTCACCCCCCAGCTCTGCAGCAGAGCAGAAGAAACAAGGTTCTGTGTCTGGGTTAATCCAGGGGGCTCAACATGCAGCATCAGGCTGCTTTGATTCCAAGAAAGAGGGAATGCCAAGTTTACTTGTTGGGATGACAGACTTGCATTTTCAGAGCTGACTGGGCTATTAACTGCTTTGTCACCCTCCAAAATCCTTCAACCAGTGTCAGACAGCCCACCAGACTGGTGTGAAAAGGTCCACACCAGGATGTAAAGCAGGTGCTGACTCCTCCCATTGTTACAGGTTTGACTCAGCTTGTGCAAAACCACTCTCAAGCAGAAACCAGCTAATTCCTGTCACCAGCGACTGCAAAAAGCAACCTGGAGAGTGCTGCAGTTGGGACATTTTCAAAGGCCACTCTCAGAAGTGCTGCAGAGAAGGAGCAGAGGGATGTTGGGAAACAAGAGCCCTTCCCTTTTCTCTCCACCTCCCTGCTCCTCGGCGAGCCCTGCGGTGTTCTGCTGGGTGGCCTCCAGCTGCCCCTGCTCCCAGTGTGAAGGACACCTTAGAGACACCCAGTGCCTCAGCTGGGGGGGTCACCTTCCTCCTCTGTGACACCCCAGCCACCTCCTGCTGCACAGCAGCAGCAAACTGCCCCCAGTTCTCTGCACCTGAAGACAGCAGCTCAGTGCTCTTTCAATTCTAACCCCACTGTGCTTCGATTTTCACAGCTTCCTACCACCAAAAACTGTCACAAAAGCACCAAGTGACACATGGAAAGGTTCAGATCTGCCAACACCCTTTGGGAAAAAAACAATTCCTATAAGAAAAATGGCATTCATGAGATCAGCACTCAGCTTCTGTCTTCCATTCCTTAATCTCAACCTATTGTTCTTCTCCCACTGAACACTGAGGTCTACTTTTTTTTTTTTTTTTTTTTCTGAGGCAGCTCCCAAATCTCTGCTCTTGCAAAAACAGCCAGTAGGCCAGTTACCAACTGCTGGCTGCTCTTTATCTTGGCAAGAAGATAGGAGAATTCATACTGGGGATTTCAGCAGGGAGAGGAGAAGGATATCCTCACAAAGCAAATGGAGATGAAGGACCACAGCTATTTTAAATATGTTAATGGCAAGTCAAGCTCCTCAGTCTTGTGCTGCTCAAGGGGACAGCTGCTAAAAGAATTCTGCTGTATCTTGCAGATGCAGCTCTGGCCACTGGTCAGAGAAGACATTACCTACTGCAGAGGCTAACGATGTGATTTTGCAACCATCGAGATATCACCTCCCCCCACACTCTGAGGCACCAGTTGCCACCTCCCCAGATCCCTTTGAGAGGTTTGTTTCCAGTCAGAGAGGATGTGGGTTAGCTGGGGTAACACGGGAACAAGCAGGTCACATCTCTCTGCAGTGGTTACTTGGATAAAGCAGCAACCACAGCGACTCTGGGCAGCCCCACGCCCAGAGGTATGGAGCTGTAACCATTAACTCATGTCAATGGCAGGTAGTTACCCTAAAGCAGGTCAGAACCCCCCCAAAGAACAGCAAACACCCCCAGAAACCCTCATCATGCTGCTATTCACGGGTGGGGGGTTGGTTTCTTTTGGAACAGGACAAAAACCAGAACATTTCCCCAGGATGATCTCCCAGCAGCGCCGCTCGTCTCTGGCACCTGATCCCTGCTGTGCCACCCCCTTGTTCTGTGCCAGAGGTGACCCACTTATGGCTTGGGGGTCCCCAACCCTGCTCTGCACCCAGGGGGGCTTCCCAGGGGACTGAGGAGGCAGGGCCTGTGCCACTCAGCTCCCCAGCATTGCGGGCTCCCCTTACCACTTGCGTTTCATGTAGGCGGCGGCTCTGTTGCCGTAGAGCATGGCGTTGTTGGGGGCTTTCTGGACAGCTTTGCTGTAGAGCTGGATGGCTTGAGTCCACAACTGGCAAGCAAAGGCCTCATTGGCTTGCTGCTTGAGTCTCTCCAGATAGGGAGGTAATTCCACCTGGGGACTGAAGGGAAAGAAGAAAGGAGCAGAGGTTAAAACTCCCGTGCTAACGCTCTGTTAACTCCACGCGGGGCTGCAGTGTTTGGTTTGGTTTAGCAAGCATGAGGTAACACCAAACCTTTCAGAAAAAGGCAGGAGAGACCCAAAAATGTGAATAACCCGAGTTAAGGAAGAAAGTTTTGGCCATGGTTTCCATTTTTTTCTTTAAATACAGACATATACTCTTCAAAACTGAACTGTGGGTATTTTAAGCATCGAATCCCTCAGACTTCACCAGCACAGCTCTGCTTGGACTGCACAAACCAGACTCCCAATCCTCTTCCAAACCAGAGTGCACCAAGCACCCGAGTTCACAGGGCTGCACAAGGCCCATGGCTCAGCAAGCAACCCAAAACTCGGGCCACAGATGTGCTGGAGGGGCCATCTAGAGGAAAAAAGCTGAAAACGTTCAACCAAGTGACTTTGGTGGAACCCACGACTACCCATATATGGAAGTAAGCAACTGTGGCTTGACTTTTAACCACTGTCTCATCTGCTGGAGGAAAAAACAGCAGGATGGGCTTCGAGTCTGCTTCTGCTCTGCCCCAATTACGCTTTGCTCTTAGAGAAAGGAAGCAGCAGAAACAATAGAATCACTGAATTATGGAATAGTTTGGGTTGGAAAAGACCTTTAAGCTCATTGAGTCCAACCATTAACCCACTTCCAGGCCACCACTGACCCGTGTCCCTCAGCAGCACTGGAAAACCTTCCAGGGATCACAGGGACTCCACCCCTGCCCTGGGCAGCCTGGGATAGGCCTGGACAGCCTTGGAGGGGAATAAATTGTTCCTCAGCTCCAACCTCAACCCCTCCTGGCACAGAAGGGAGGTTCTCCACCCATTCCCAGCTCACATGCAGACTGCAGTGTCATTGTCATAAAGCAATTTTGGCTGCCTCAGCTCAGTTTGCAGCAGGCAGGTGCCTACAAGCACACCAAAGGGAAGCAAGACTCTTCCAGCTTGACAAGCCTGAGATCCTGCAGGGCAGACAATACCAATTACTGAGGACAACTTGCTTCCAGGCCCGAGAAGTCATTTCTTTGTTTTGCTCACAGTAATTCACCCTAAGAGGGGGAAAAATCCTCACAAACAACATTTCTCCCAGGACTCTCTTGCCTGATCCAACCCTTGGCCATAGCCCACCCACCAGAAGCAAATTCAGCTCCACAGGGCAGAGGCCACTTGCCAATCAAGTCGACACTCGAGCAGATCTGCACTTTGCCCCTTGGTTAGCAGCTCCTAACCCTGGCAAGAGGCAGGGGACAAGGACAAAGCTGTAGATCTTTCAGGCAGGTAGAGCTGCCCCCTCACCTCCCATGGGCTCTCCCTTCAGCCAAGCGGAAGCCGTTGCTGTGGAGATGGATGCCATTTGACACTCCATTGGTGGAGGTTTTTCCATTCTGCACTTCTGAAGGTTAGGAAAAAAAAAAAGAAAAGAAAAAAAGACAATACAGCCACCTTAAGTATCAATGCAGATCATACAAAACTGGGATTTGAAGCTTCAGGGGGTTGATTTGAATGCAGGGCCACAGCCCCGTGCAGAGCAGGGAGGAAAGCTTCCATGATGTCACAGGGCCACCTCCTGCAGCCACCTGGATTTGGTTTCCTTCCTACATTTACTATCAAATCTCAGCAGTAGCCTTCACTAGATGACACTAGAACAGAAAACCAGATAAACATAGAGCAGGGACAGCTGCACCCAGAGCAGGGTGCTCAGATCCCCCCCAACTGGGATGGTGCCAGGGATGGGGCAGCCACCACCTCTCTGGGCAGCCTGGGCCAGGCTCTCCCCACCCTCAGCA
>JAOEGS010009541.1:0-10171 GCA_025447755.1 Corythornis vintsioides
GGAGCTGGGGAAGGGGCTGGAGAATAAATCTGATGAAGAAAGATTGAAGGAGCTGGGAGTGTTCAGTGTGAGGAAGAGGAGGCTGAGGGGAGACCTGATCACTCTCTACAATAAAGGACATTGTAGAGAGGCTGGTGCTGTCTCTTCTCAGAGGTGACAGAACCAGAAGGAAGAATTCCAGCTGCAACAGGGGAGGGGCAGACTGGGCAGTAGGGAAAATTTTTCACTGAAAGAGTGGTCAGGCAGGGAGGGAGGGGATTGAGTCACTATCTTAAGGGACATTTTGATGTTTTGAGACATGGTTTAGGGGTGAACTTTGTCAAGTAGGGTTAATGGTTGGACTTGATCCCAAGGGGCTTTTTCCAATTGGAATGATTCTCTGATATTTTGTATGGCAAACTATTAGAAAAAAAATAAATCATTTGAAGGACAACAGCAGGAGCATCAGCAAGGCTTCTCTTAAAATAATCTTAAAATACATCTACATATAATCAAATGCTTCCAGTTAAGTATTACACAGCAATGAGATCTCCAAGCAGTTGTTACAACCCTGGCACAGCTGTCCCAGGTACAGGAGCAGCAGTGGTGGAACAGCTTGTCCCATGTCACACATGCTCTGGTCTCCCACTTGTTTCTCTTTTCAACTCCAAAGTCATCCTCTCATCTCAGCTTTCAAACTGTTTGAGACACAGGTCTGGGGAACGAGGTTAAATGCATCAAGACCTTGGATGAATCATTGCTTTTTCTAAACAGTAAGAAAAGAAACTACATCTGCCTGACCACGAAGCCAGGCAGGGACTTTCAGCTTCTCTTCCTCACACACAAGATGAGATGCCAGCCCTGGTGCCTTGTGAGCAGCTTCAGCCTGTCCCTCATTTGCATTAGTAACTCCATCACCCTCCTGTGAAGTTCAGGGCAAGCAACAGACACTTTGGCAGCTCTGCTGAAGCCTCGTGCAACTCAGTTCCAGGTCCCACAGGATGTACAAACTGTGTCCTGTGTCATCCCTCCCAGTTGTTCTTTCTCCTCTTAAATACCCCCTACCTCAGTCTTCTACAGCTGGTGGCATCTTGAGTTGTGTGATGTGATGCTCCCAGTGCCAGGAGCTGAACAGTTACTGGCCAGCCCTGCAGCTTGCAAGCAACTGGAAGGAGACAAACTTTGCTTAAATATGCTAAAGAAAAATCCCCCTGTAGAAGCTTCATTGCTCAAGTGACACCACCCCTAGGGCTTATGAAGAATAAATGCAGTTTGTGAGCTGTGGGTCAGACTTGGAATTCACACTCCAAGGCTCACAGGCACTCAAACCTGGGGGCTGACTCCACAAGGACAGAAAGAGGATCACAAGCAAAGTAAGAATTCCCCATGGTTTTGTCTGTGGTGATTTCACACAACCAGGATTGCATGCCAGGGTTTTATTCTAGTCTCTTCCCATTGCATGTGTGAGGCTTGGAGACTGTTGTTGTGCATATGGGGGTTTCAGCTGAGCCCTTGGGATGCTCCAAAGCAAACTCAGGGCTCCTGCATGGGCACCAGCAAAACGAGGCAAGACATGGTCCTGATTCTGCTCCTGCATGTGACATTCATTACTGAAGGTGACACCACATAATACTTCAGGTCAGGCCTGAGAAAATAGGGCTGGGTAGACATCTTAGCCTCACTTCCTTTGAAGAAAGGGGATACTGAGAATATTTTTACACTGTCAGCAGCCTACATCTTAGAGTCTAACTCACTGAACTGTTAGGCTCTAGATCAATACAGGGGGGAAAAAAACCACAGTTTAAGTGCCTCAATTTATTACCAGTGCCACTTAGACTCTAGTTCTCAGAAGCAGCTTCTTTCTTCCTGACCCGATGGCACGAAGACGTCCAGAATCTTTCCCTTTGCTTCCCATCTCACCTCCCTCCTCCCACCCAGCAGGTTTCCATCTTTCCTTGCAGGGGGAAGCAGCCTGTCAGCAGATTCACGCCCAGGTTTATCTGGAATGCTCGGCCAAATGTCGGGAGAACATTGAAAATGTTTTTAAAGAGGCAACAGCCATTGCCCTGAGCTCCATGAGGAGAGCCAGGCGCCAGCAGAAACAGCCACTGTGCTCCCTGCTATGACCTGCTCTGCACCCCAGCCCAGCTCTTTGGATTTGAACACCACTGGATCTTCAAAGACTTCTTTTTTTAAGGTTATTTTTGTATTCCTAGAACAATTTTTGTTATAACGTTTGACTTCTTTTTACTGTTCTTGCACTTTAGTGGAGCTACTCTCAGTTTCAGAGCTCTTTACCAAGGTTACTGATGCTGTGTGACTTTGTCCTCCTGGCTTTAGCACCAGTCAGGTCTTGGACCATTTAAACAGCAACTAGAATTAATGTCTTGGGGTTTTTTTTCCTTCTGCAAAGTAACTCTGGCTACAGTTGACTTGTCTTTCCCAAGCAGAAAACCCACATCTTTTAGAAGTGATGTTAGAGCAGCTCCTCAGGCACCTTTGAAGAGACAAAAATGAAATTCTGGCCTAAGTTTCCTTTGTCCTTTGTCACTGGAAATACACTGGTTGCTCCAGGTCAGAAGTGGAATGTGATGGCAAATATTTAATGGACAGCACTCAAAGTTAGAACTCTTCCAAGGAGCTGCTCTGGCAGTTTTACAACAAACTTTTATAGCTTATTTAATACAGGACATGCAAATAGCAGTGCATGCTGGGGGAAACACTTCACTCGTGTGCATTAACTGAAGAAATAATAATTACTGCTGTAAATTAAAAGTTCCCCTTCTGTGATGAAGGTGTGAGCTCTGGTTGAGGGACGTTGCCATCACACAACCTTGTGCACGTGCCTCACATCTCCTGCAGCAAGATCTTGAATTGCAGGAGCAATTTGCAGCCCTCATAAACCAAAGCCCTGAGGCAGGAGGAAGTTTCTGCAGTTACAGGTGTTGCAAAAAGCTTCCTGCATAAGTTTGTGTACAGCTCTGACCATAGAAGAATGGTGATGGCTTGTGCAGCCCTTTGTCCACAAGAAGACATTTGTCAATAAAGACACAGAACTACCCCTCACCATCCCAACTGTGGAACTCAAATGTTAACATGCTGGATTTTTTTTTTTTACCCTTTTTACCTTCAGCTCCACTCTGGGAATCTCTTCTTCCTTTTTAAACCCATTTCCCATAGTGCAGAATTTATGTTCCTCAACACTCAGAGCTCCCTCTCCCTGAAGGACCAGATCCAGAACTTAGATCCAGCAGGTTCCAGCACTGCTCTCAAAATAATTCACATTTCCTACCAGAGTTCAATGGCTTACAAGCAAACCCTCACAAGGGGTGCAAAAGTGAATGCAGCAGGATACAGCCTAATATGGAAGTTATCCAAAATATGCAAATTGTAGTTTATTGTTCATACCCATAGGGCAGTGACAGCATAAAGGTAATTTTGGTAGCCTCACAGCAACAGATGGACTGATGAAACCCATTCCTAGTCTGTTGTGGATATAATTTCTTCATGAGCTGCAGCAGCTCAAGGAAGTATTTCTGCTGAGCCTGTCCTCCCCTTCACACAGCAGCACTGGCAGCAAAAAATACTGGAAACAGAAGCCCAAGTGCAACTGCACTCACTGGCACTGACTGAGGCCATCTGAAGGAAAAACAGTGTCTTGAAAAGCTAACCCCCAGGGCAGTGTACTCCTTATTACAAAGGGGCTGAGGCAGCTGCATGTTGAATGGTTTATTTTAGGTGTTTTCCAGGCCTGGACAGAGGACCTGGGAGCCCTGGAAGAGGGTTAAGCAGACTCCCCTGCCATTTAAAAACTGCTTTTGCTTCCTTATTCTGTTTTCAAAAGAGGATTTCTCTTCATTAAATAGCTTCTGAAAAGTGGATCTAGCAGCAGAATGATACAAAGATGGGCCTGTTTGGGGCTTTTTTTTTTTCACAGTACACACAGGTTAGTATTGCCACTGAAAATATGCCTTAAATAAATGCCTTTAAAAACAGCTTTTGGTCTGTATTACTGATCAGCCTGGAGTGTTCATAAACCTCT
Organism: Corythornis vintsioides; assembly: GCA_025447755.1. Lineage (NCBI taxonomy): Eukaryota > Metazoa > Chordata > Aves > Coraciiformes > Alcedinidae > Corythornis > Corythornis vintsioides. Next base: position 4,022 of record JAOEGS010009541.1, read on the forward strand.
TCAAATCCACTACCCAGAGTTTAAATAAGTGTTAAATATCATTCCAGAATTGGAATTACAGTAGATCCCACATCATCCCAACGCTGGCACTCGGCCAGGCAGGTGCATGCTGCTCTAGATACAGGAAAAATAACAACAATAAAAATATACCAAACCCAAAAGCAAACATGTTCTGTATTAAATACATAAATAGCAGGAGTGTGGACTGGAGAGCCATGCTTGCAGTTAATACTGAGTCTGTGCTGGCAGAGTCTGTGGCCTTTGGGATGGACGAGCCCTTCCCAGCCCGTGGTGCAGCTGGAGTTCAGCAGGATCTGGCCCAAACCCAGCACCCACAGAGGGGCAACCCCCCCAGGGGGTTCACAGCTTCTTCATTTTGTCTTTGTTCTTCTGGAGTTTAGTGTGCACCACTTTGAGAGTAGTGAGGAAGTTGCCAAGGAAGAGCAGCAGGAATGTGAAAGCCAACACAAAAACCTGAGGGGGATGGAAACAAAAGGTCAGAACCCTCAGCTCTCTTCTGGCCACATTGAAACCAGCTCTGACAGGGCTTGGTTGGCATATCCAGGGATCCCTTGGCACTGAGATCCAAGGAGAGACCAGAGGCAACCATGCAGCCAGCTGTGCAGCCAGCAGCAAGTGTATTTTCATCATGGAATCATTCAGGTAGGAAAAGCCCCTTGGGATCATCCAGTCCAACCATCAGCCCTGCAGTTCACCCCTGAACCATGGCCCTCAAAACCACATCCACACACCCCTTAAACAACACCCAGGAATGGTGATTCAATCACCTCCCTGGGCAGCCTGTGCCAGGCTCTGACCACTCTTCCAGTGAAAAATTGTTCCCCAATGCCCAGTCTAAACCTCCCCTGTGCAGCTGGAATCCATCCCTCTGCTTCTGTCACTAATGACCTGTGAGCAGAGCCCAGCACCAGCCTCTCTACAAGTGATGAGGTCTCCCCTCAGCCTCCTCTTCCTCACACTAAACACTCCCAGCTCCTTCAGTTGCTCTTCATCAGATTTATTCTCCAGGCCCTTTTTTTGAGGATTGAGGTGCCCAGAACTGGACACAACACTCAAGGTGTGACCTCCCAAGTGCTGAGCACAGGGGGACAATCCCCTCCCTGCTCCTGCTGCTGGTAACCAACATTTAAATAGCATTTACTACTTGTTTGATGCTGCTCTGTGACACATCAGTCTGAGATATTTAGATGGGGTCAGATACCCAAATAGCTTCAATGATGTGGTTCAACTCCCCCCTCTCCCTCCTGAGCAGAACCAACACCCACCTGCCATTCCTTGCACTCCTTATGCCTCGACAGTCCAAAAAGTGTGATTGCATTATAGAGCTGCCAGAACTATAAAGGGAAGGGAAAACAAAAAAAAAAGGCAGTTTTTTTACTAGCAGAGAAAAAAAAATATGGACCTAAGAACCATTTCCCACCAATGTGTGATGCAAAGAGCCTTTTGGTGGTGCTGCAGCCTCAGCAGCAGACCCTCCCAGGCCCTGCACCATAGAGGGAAGAACAGGATCAACCAACTTACATGCCCAAAGAACAAGAAGGGGAGGAGAAACGTCAGCCCCCTCCACATCCAGGACTGAAAGCCTTCTGGAAAAGGTTAACAGAAGAGGCAGAAAGTGAGCACTGAAGAGCCAGGGCCAGAACTGCAGCCTTCCCCACCCCATGAGGGCTATTCCCATCCTGCTCTGCAACCAACCAGTTTTAAACATCACAGGCTGGTTTGGGTGGGAAGGGACCTTTCAAGCTCATCTGGTCCAACCCCCCTGCAGGAACATCAGCAACTAGAGCAGGTTGCTCAGAGACCCTCCCAGTCTCACCTGGGATAGTGCCAGGGATGGGGCAGCCACCACCTCTCCCCACCACCTCACTCCCAGGACACAAAGGCCTCTCCCCATCCCTGCAAATAAAAACTCTGCAAACCAAGCACTGCAGGAATCCTCACCCACTGTAAGGTCCAAGTGGTTTCTCTCCCCCAGAGCCCGGAGTCTATAAAGGCAGCCCCTTTGATAATAATACTGTAGGAACTGAACACAACCTGGAGAAGGAGAGAAAAACATCACTGCACTGGCTGTTCAGGATGACAACCATATCAAAATACCTGAATGCTGGTGAATCCAACAGCAGTGAACTGATGTTTAGATCTCTACATTGCATATTTGTATTCCTGCTCCCACAGTTCTCAAACAGAAGTGTTTTCTTCTAAGCACAAAAGATACAGGATGATTTTAGCCCATGAGAAGGTAAAATGTACTCACTCTGGAATATTGAAAATGCTAAAAACTGACTGCGAAACATTTGATACATGAGTCCATCTGGCCTGAAAGCAAAACACAAAGGACACACATTGGTCTGATAAAAAGCACATGATGCCCTTCCCCTTCCCCCCCAAGCCTGATCCCATTAGCAGATGAAGCAAGCAGCTGGTCCCCAGCCTGCTCCACCCCGTGGAGGGTGACACAGCCACACATCACAACTCTGGAGATGTTCTCACTGATGAGGTTTCCCCTAATTAACCTCTGCAGTGCTTGTGCTCCTTATCCTAAGGACAGACAGAGGACAGGGGACTTTCTGCTCCAGCCTCTCCATCCCCTCACAGACTATTGCTTTTAAAGCAAATTTTAGCTAGCAATCAGTTCCTACCAAAGCTGAGACAGCTTGTGCAGGGGCTGTATGGGGGGCACATCCCTGTGGTGCTCCAGCAGCACCACCCTCTGTGGGGCATTAACTTGCACTTTTGGCTTTACACTCAATTTGTAATCTGGGTGCAGGAAAAGCCCCCACCACCCCTCCTGTGGTTTGCTCCTCAAGTGCTGCTGCTGTTCAGCTCCACAGAAGCTGGAAGACTGGCAGAGATTTTTGCTGCCACCAGCACAGCTGTGGCTCAGGGTTTGGATTTCTTTCTTTTGAAGCCACCAATGTAAATACAACCTTGAGGTGTTGGATTTAGCACCAAAAACGTTTCACATCAGACAAGTGCCAAGTGTGATGCTCTGCCACGTGCCCCTGTGGCCACAGCACTGTGGGCACACTGGATTTCAAAGCTCAGATGATGCAAACACTCTGGAAGAGCTTGAAGCACCTCGAGCAGATGGCAGCAAACTCACCACGTTAACATTACCCCAGACAGGAATGTGGAGACGTAGTGATGAGACACCCACCAGCCTTTGATCCTGAATGAAACAAATGGGGCAGTTAGACAAGAAACAGGGATTTTTTTTTAGCATTGCAAAGTCTGGATTTAAAGACAAATGATCCTGACGTGGGGGAGGAGGGACAAGGAACAAAATAGATGACCCAGCTTGAGCAAAATGGGTGCTGGGGAACAGCATCCCAGCAATATGGCTTAGCTGAGGGCACAGATCCATGGGTGCTGGAGGGAGGCTCAGCACTGGGGCACAGCTCAGGTGCTCTCAGGAGCTCTCCAGCACAGCAAGAAGCAGCAGTCCCCACAGCACCAGGTACCACAGTGATTGATGGTGCACAAGTTGCATCCCACACAGCCTTTGTTTTTTCTGTGCCATGCAAATGGTGATGTTTCCCAGCCCTTCCCCTGGGGTGGCTGCTTCTTTCAGACACAAACACTGCAGAAAGCTCAGAAAATCACACTCAAGTGAGCAAAAGTTGTAGTGGAGTCAAGAAGTGAAGAGCTGCCCCAGAAATAGCTCTGCTTTGGAAACTCAGCCAACACAATGGGTTAATTTGGGGCATTTCCAACAAGCTTTGTGGTCTCAGAGAGCACAAGTCATGCAGCAAGCCCAGACTCAGAGGTTTCTCTGCTTTGTTTTTTCCTCTTCATCTCTGATTGCAGAGTGATTCTCCCCCCTCTCTGGAAAGCACCCCAAAACACCTCACACCCACACTATGCTTGCAGACTGGCTCATCCCTGCTGCCCACAGCCAGCACTGGCAACTGCAACCTCAGGCAGCTCCCAGAAACCAGCCCATTTTAAAGATTTTACCCCAAGGCAAACCAGTAAGGCCCCAGTTTTCCCACCACATACCCACACTGGTGCCTGCCTTCAGGCACAAACCCCCTCTTGCATCTGGAGCAAGGACCACAAGCACCAGCCAGGAATGCCAAGACAGGGACTCCCAGCAACACTCCCATCCCCATCTGAAGGAAATAATGGAAGCAGTTGGCTTCAGAGAGGGAAGAGAGTGGCTGCAATCAGGAGCCATGAGCTATCCCCAGCTGATCAGTAGATATTGTTATTTCATTAGGTGGAAGCTACACACACAGCCCAGCCCACAACTACAGCTAACCCAGAGCTACCAAAAACATCCAGCCCTTTGGACCAAGAGCTTATCAGCTTTGAGAAACTGCTCCTTCTCCTCCCTCCCAGACCTCAGGTGGCCTTTGGAAGCAAACAGGGAGGGGGATGGAGACAACAGACCCCACAGAGAGGCATCAGCACCAAGCTGAGTTGGTTTTTATTGCTATTAAGTTTTCAGGACATTTCATGCCTTAAATAGCTGTGCAGGTGCCAGGGTACCTTGATCCATTGCTGATGAGAATGCTCTCCCGGATCGTCAGCGTGCAGTAATACCACACCAGCAGAAAGTTAAACACTTCATCTGTCACCCTGGCAAAAAGAAAAAAAAAAAAAAGCAACACAAAACACACAGTAAAAAATCCTGGTCATTACAAAAGCACCATAAAAAAAAAAAAAAATTAAATGTAAATCCCTGTTTTTCCTCTGTCCCCCTGGGTGAATAAAAAACCTGCCCAAGCGAGGTCAGACACAAAGCCCCAGCCCTGAACATCTCCAGTCCAGCACCAGGCTCAGAGCCCTTTCCTCTGGGAGCTGCCCATGGTACAGGAGTGCAGAGCCTCAGCTGAGGAGCAGGTATGCAGAGGTGACACTAATTCCTTCTGAAGGAGAGAAAGCACCATGGAAGCAGAGGATGATCCAATTTAGAGCAGCATTTCCAGGCTAATTCAATGAGGAGATTCCATAAGATCTACACAAATCCAATCAACTAAAAGAGCAGATAAGCATTATACTCAAGAGGGGAAAAAAAAAAACCCAACTAAACTTTATTTTGCCCTCTGTAAACCCCTGAAGCCAGAAGGATCCAGTGCAGTCTCTGGATACAGCAGCTTCACTCCCTGGTAGGATCCTGAATTCACAGACCCACAGAGACCTCAGGAGTGCCAGGTTCCAACATCTTCCTGAAGCCAAACTAAATAAAGGGAGCCTGCTGGTGTTCAGATACTTTGTGGTGACCTAGAGATAACATTCCAGGTTTGATCATTTCATGGAAATCCTCTCGTTGCATTTGCTGCAGCACAGCACCAGTCCCTGCCTGGGACAAGCTGGGAGCAAAACCAAGAACGACACAATGCCAGGAAAACAAAAGGTCAGGAAACATGATTTTGGACTTCTCTTAGTTACAAGAAACTCAAAACACAAGTTAAAACAAGGAGAAGCAAGCAGCTAAAATACAGGTCCTGCTGGTGTTGAAGAAGGGGTGAAAAGCTGTCCTGCTGCCCAGCTCCTCAAAGCCTAAATCCTGCCAGAGCCTGTCTCACCATCTCTAACAAAGCAGTTCATTCAAACACAGCATGTTTTTATTCTAAATAACTACAAGTCAAACTGCAGGCTTACCTGTAGTGGAGAATAAACCTGCAGGTGACAGCCCCAAGTAACAAGATTATTGTCAGATAAAGTTTGAACTTCTCATACTCGTCCTTGTAGGCAAACCTGGAAGAGAACAGACACAAATGGGTGTTTTACCAGAACGTGGCTTCACTTTTCTGAAACCAGCTACAAATCCACATGCCAGGCCAAGAAACATGAAGCTTTGTTGGAAATATTTAGGAAACCAGAGGCCAGCAGTGAAAGGCAACGTTCTGCCTGCAAGGTCTGTCTGGGCTGCATGGCCATCATGTTGCAAGACAACTCTGGGGCTTCAGTCCCTAAGAGCTGTTTTCTGGGTTGGCATGATAAGATTTCAAACAATAATAATCTCCCTTTTCTGCAGCACTTCATGCCTAGAAGTCACACCACCACTTTTCACTGCAGCCCTCCCCCCCTTGCAGTTAAGGCAACGGGCTGGGCTCAAAATCCATGGATGGGCAGAATCCATCAGAGCTTGTGGAGCATCAGCCTGGCCTGGAGCCTGACCTG
>JAOEGS010009541.1:10271-35003 GCA_025447755.1 Corythornis vintsioides
GGCTGGGCTCAAAATCCATGGATGGGCAGAATCCATCAGAGCTTGTGGAGCATCAGCCTGGCCTGGAGCCTGACCTGCTCCCCTTCCACACTTCATCTCATCAGATCTCTCAGAAACCCATATCTGGGGTCCAGTCTGTACCCACAGCTGGCCTCAGAGACACCCAAAGTCACGGTGTGGAAACACTCACTCACTTTGCTTGGTTGCTCAGGAGAGTTACATTCACGTTTCCCAGCACCAGGTTCAAGTACAGGCTGGAAGACAAAAACCAAGAGTGGACCCCCATGAGCTGTTTTATTTGCATGACCCAAATCAGAGCTGAAGGCAGCAAAATAACACCTGTAAAACCTACAGCAAAGGCAGACTACAGAAGGGCATTATGTGGGAATACTGGTCAGCATTTCCAAGAAGTTAGAGAAAAAGTTTATTTTTCTGGTCCCTTTTCTGTCTGAAATATGCAGAGTGCACTGCCTCAAACCAAAAATAATGAGGAAAAGCAGGAAGAAAAGCTTCTGATAGAAACTTGCTGCAGCATCACACTGCCCTTGGCAAGGGAAATCTGTCCTCCAACCCCACTTGAAGCCAATTATAAATTTAAATTCAATTGAAAGCACTATTTAAAAAAAATAAATAAATAGAAAGAAAATTCTTGTGACGATTGAATCTTAAAAATATTAGCACAGGAAAAGATCAAACAGTGAATTGTAGGATCTCTTGCCAACGCAGGCTTACTTTTATTTTCACAAGAGAACCTGCCCTGCCTCCACACAGAACATTTACATACACTGCCAGCTAACAAATTCTGTGTACAACTCACACAGCAGCTCAGCAAGAGAATTATGACTCATCCAGTTTTACATGCATTTCTTCAACACACACATTATCCTTTGGGAACAATACAGCTGCAGAAAAAAAAAAAAAAGATGAATAAAAGTCAGCCTTCCTGGAGCACACACCCGTTCTTCTTTGGCAAATAGGCTTCCATGTCAAAGAAGGCATTTTGCCTCTCCTTGATCTGGCTGCTGAGCTCCTGAATGAGAGCAAACTCTTCAGGACTCGCTCTGGGCTTGCACCTGTAAGAAGACAGAAACAAGATGTTCCTGCTCAGGTTTTTACCTCCTTGATATTTAAAAGAAAAACAACGTTGTCATAAAAATCCCCCTCGTTGAAAGCCAACTGAGCCAGTCAGAGCTGCTCCACACTCTGCTCCATTTCTGCAGCACTGTTTGGTGTGCTGTGGTTTTATTTCACTGCCTGCTTTATGCCATAGGACTGATTGATAAATCAGCTTCTCTTTTCAGCTCAGCTCAGTGACAGGACCCCATACTCCCTCCCCTGCAGAGCACTTTGGGGAACACTGTGCTTTTTGCAGGAACTCTTTGCCCTTTGGGATCTTTGTGTGCTGTTTCAGGCACTGTCCTTGCAGAGGCTGTGGGTTCTGGGCATCAGCCAGAGACAGTTCCCTCCTGTAAATCCACCCAGGAGCAAGTTGCACCTTGAGGTTCAGGGAGTGATGCTGCTCTCCCAGCACAGCTTTGCTCACACAGCAAAACACAAGGACCAAAAGCATACAGCACACAAACCCACACAGGGTGCCTCAAAGATCTTCTTTAATTACAGGACTCCATCTCTCAGGGGGTTACAAACATTTTACCTCTGATAGATGGAGGTGACCCAAGGAGAATATGGAGCAGAATTCATTCTGTGACAAAGACTGCATATTAATATGCTAAAAATCCAAATGTTTCAGCCCACTGGGAAGGAGAAACATCCCATCCCTGCCTCCTCCACCCTCCAGGTCTCCTGTTACCGTTGCAGGCTGTGCTTCAGATCCCTTAGTGTCTTCTTCTGGCGGTGTATGGAGCTGCTGCAGGCTGTCTGCAAGCTGGTGACTTCTTCCAGTTTCTGCCTGTAAACTTTGTGGGTTTCCTGCAGGAGAAGAGGAGGTGATTGGTAGGAAGAGCCCTTTGAGTCTAATACAGCTTAAATGGACATTAATGAAGGTCCTGCAAAACAAAGAGCATCCTCTGTGCTTTTGGGTTTCCTCTTTCTGACACGTTTTCCCACTGGGAGATCCTCAGTCCCATCCCACCTTGTAATGAAGCCCTAATGCTCCATGTGACCCCAGTCTGTGCCCATCAAATGGGTGGCTGAACTGCAGAGCTGTTCCCCGTTGTCCCCAGGGGATGCTCAGTCCACCTGTACCAAAGTACCTTGGAAAATGCCAAGGAGAAAACTCCTCTGAAGCCTGAGCAGCAGCTCCAGGGTGTCCCCAGAGCAGCAGTTCCAGCCTGAGACCAGAGTCAGGCCAGTCCAAGGCTGCAGGTGCAGAGGGGGTCAGGCTGCTGCCAGGAAAACCAGGCTCCTCAACAGCAAGAGATGCTGCAAGCGTGTCCAAAAAGCCACGTGCAAGCACAAACACAAGTGAACAACATCATCCGCAAAAATGCAATCGGAACAGCCGGGTGTCTTTTAAAACCGGTTTGAAGATCTCGAGCCCGGGCGCGGTAGCAGCGGCACGCAGGGGAGGGCGGGCTCCTGGAGGAGAAGTATTTTGCGCTCTCAGCCGCGGCTCCAAAAATCTCCCCGTGTCTCCACGCGCTTGTGCGGAACGGAGGAGCATCCCTGGGACCCCTCGCGTCCCGCTGCGGGAAAATCACCCGCACGCAGGCAGAAGACACCACCAGGTCCTTCTCCATCCTCGCTCCAGAGAGGTCCGCTTGGGGCATCATCAAGACACACCCAGGGCACGGCGGGAGTTGGTCTGGGATGCCCCGTGCACACCGAGCACCAGTCTGTGGGTACCGGGGCACGGCGATGCTTTTAGGGCGCTGTGTCCCCACGTCCAGAGGTGCTTCGGGGGGCTGCGGCCAAGGCGCCCCGCACGCGTGGCCCACCCGAACCTGGGGGGAAAGCGCGGGGAGGGAGCGGCCGGGGGCGAGCCCAGCGCCGTCCCCCGCCTCACGCAGCGGAGCCGGTGAAAGCGGCGCAGCCCCGGGGCAGAGCAACGCGAGGGAAGCGGCGGATGCGCAGCCGCGCGGCTCGGAAGGAAAGGACGGTCGAGCCCCCGCGATACCCCGGCGGGCTGCACCGCACCGGCGCAGAACCCTCCCTGCCGCTGCCACCGCCCTCCTACCTCACCTGGAGCTGCCGGAACTCCTCCTCCAGCTCCCGCCACTCGCCCCGGCACCGCTCCAGCTGCACCCTCATGGTGCGGGGGGGGGAGTCGCGCGCTTCGGGGCTCAGCCGGTGGCGGTGGCGGTGGCGGCGGCGCGAGCCAGCCCGCAGCCGGCCCGGGGGGCCACGTGCGCCCCTGACGTCATCGCGCGGGGCTGGGCGCGGCGGCGCGGTGGCGCGAGCCCGCCCCGCCCTCTTCTCCCCGTTCCCGCCTCTTGCTCCCCGGCCCCTTCCCGCCTCTGCTCCCCGTTCCCGCCTCTGCTCCTCGGCCTCTTCCCGCCCGTCAGCCACCGCCCGCCCGGGCCCCGGTGCCCGCTCTCGGGGTCGTTCGAGTTGCTTTGTCCCCTGAGGCTGCGGCCTGACGCGCTCCGTGAGGGGGGAACGAGGAGAGAAAACCCTCCCTGAGCGGCGGGGAGCGTCCCCTCAGAGAGAGCCGCTCCCTGGCCACACCCGGGCTGAGCCCGGCAGCTGCCTGCGGCCTGGGAACAGCGGCTCTTTCGTATCGGGATGAGAAAATTCCTCATCTTTGGGTGTTTTTTTAGTTTTTATGATTGCTGTTATTCTAATCATAACCCAGGACTGGCAAAAAAAACCAGGGCCTGGTGGCCTGTACAAGTGCAAGGAGTGTGGCTTTGCCACAAGATGTTAGAAACAGGCCCAGTGAAATCAGAAAGGAAAAAGGAAAGGTAAAGAGAAAGGAAAGGAAAAAAGGAAAGAGAAAAGAAAGGAAAAAGGAAAGGTAAAGAGAGAAGAAAGGAAAAAGGAAAAGAGAAAAGAAAGGAAAAAGGAAAAGAGAAAGGAAAAAGGAAAGGTAGAGAGAAAGGAAAGGAAGCAATAGAACAAAATAAGGTACAAAAGAGAGGGGAGGTGTGAAGCCAAAGTAAATACTTGAGTTCAGTGCTTGTCTTTCCACACAGAGCATCTGTGGGACCCTGTTTGCTTGGGTTCAGCACAAACAAACAAACACGTTTGGTGCAGAGACCCCTCCTCAGGCTGCTTGCTGCTCCATTTCTGGTTATATATTAGTGCTCTCTGCTCATTTAATTCCCTTTTTCGTTTCATGTGTGTGTGGGTGGACACGTGAAATGCAGTCGGTGACCTGCTGCCTGCCGTGGTGCTTGGTTTCCAGAGAAACCTGCTCAGACCTTGCAGTGCTTGGGGATTTCTGGGGATTTAAGAGCCACCAACCACAGCAACGTTGCATTGTCTTTTCAGCTCATTGTCATTTTCAGATTATTTTTTTCTATCTAGGACTAGAGAATTTGTGTATTATAATGTGTACCATTGTACTTGCTAAGAATGGAAACTGCAGACTTTAATTAGATCTCTAAATTTTAAAAGGACTTATTTCTGAGTTAAAAAGTCATAAAAAAATACTTCACATAATCTGTATCACAATCTATAGTCCCAAGTGTCTTGTTTCCACATCCTCAGCATTTGTTTTATTTAACTATCAATTTCTCTTTCCATTTTCTAGTTTTTTGCAATTTTTATTTCTACAATAACTAAAACACACCCCAGAGCTGGGTATTTTCAGCTTTTGCAGCCAGAGAGCTTTTAAGGCCTTTGCACAGCAAGCAAGAAATATCTTTAATTAATCCTCATCAGCCACTCACTGCTGGAAAATGAAAGGACTTAATACATCAGGTTAAGGATCACAGCAAAACTGTGCCTGCTCTGCTGTTAAATTTGGTGGGATGTGTAGTTGTAGATGTACAGACACGTGTGAGCTCCTTCCCTTCACCCTCCAGACAACTTCTGAATGCAGATTCCATTCATTCTTTCCTCTTAGGATAATTGAGGCTCTTTCCTTAGGTGCTTTTTCCCTCTCCCAGAAATACCCGATTCTTCCCAGCTCTCAAGTGTGGTTGAGTCCCTGCTGACAATAAACCATGACAAATGCAATAGTTGGCACAGGTTTCAGCTGGAAAAGGGTAATGCCGATTGACTTGTAACCTGGATTTATTTTTCAGTGAAGAATTTAGTGAAGCACTAGCTTGAGTGTGGCCAAATCTCTCTGCCCACATCTTCATACTGGGATCTGCGGGTTTAATACAATATTCAGGGTCCAGCACAGCCCTCCACGGTTGTGCAGTAAATAATTCTCAGCTTTGGGTGACTTCACTAATTAGCATCATAACTCTACCTTTGAGCGGTCTCCTTGCAGGTAGTTGAGACAACGAGCTGTGAATCTGCAGCGAAAGAAACCCCTGGGGAGAGGGCATCTCCTGAGTGTCACCTCCTCGATCTTCAGCAGTTAGTTCACTTTGCATGACTGTGAGAGTGCCTGGGGCTTTCCCAGAACCCGGAGTTCTTCCTTTAGGTTGGTTTCATGTAAAATCAACATTTTATTTTATTTTTTTTTTAATCCTGAGAGAGCTGCTCCCAGCAGAAGAGGGAAGAGTTTTGAGCTTTCCCACCAGGCTGCCTCTTCAGCCGAAGTTACCCAGTGAAGTTTCCATCGTTTCAATCCCTCCGAAATCCTGCTAATAATAATAATAATAATCCTTAAAAACAGAGCAGTGGGGAAGCTCCTTCAGCTCTGCACCCACTCCCTGCTCATCCGGCTAAACCCCAACGCTTGGTTGGAGTCCAAGACCCTCCCACCTCTTCCTCTGGCTTTTCTTTTGAACAGAGCAGCAAGAAACCACACATCTGAGCATCCTACTTCCACAGTATGTTGTTGTCACTTTCTTCACCTTTAACGGATTCCAGCATATGTTTCCCTCCATATTTTTTTTCTCTATTTAATCTTCAAAGATCCGAGAATAAACTGAAATTATTGATTCCGACAGTTTTCAGTTGGTTTGGGCATTTCACTTGGGTGATTCCCCAAGCTTTGTGTGAGCAAACTCAGCTCAGAGCAGCTGTCTCCTTTCATTGCAGAAATGGTTGGTTTCAGATGTAGAATACTGAGATCCTTTGGAGTTTATTTAAATTCTTGAAAATCTTGCTCTTTAAAGTGAAAAAGAAGAAGAAAAAAAGTATTATATCTCATGGGATCTTGCATCTTTCTGGGCATTTTCCCTATGCATCCTCCCCTTGCTTGGTTTGCTCTTCAGTGTGTCTGAGCTGGAAGAAAGTGGAGAGCTAAAAGTCCACTGCAACAAATTGTATTGGCAGTGTAAAGGGCTCATCTAAAGCTTCATTTACACTGATTTAACAGCTTCCTTTCTGCCTTAATAAATGTAAGGTGCAATCAAATGCCAGACAACTGAAGCAGCAATGGCACCACCAGCAGCAGAACTGCAGCCCAGTCAGTCTGGAGGAGGCTTTACTGGTGCTTCTCAGCAGCAGTGACCAGTGTCTGTGAGAGTTAAACAAGAAACCAACTAGAAAGATGGAAAAAAAACCCCAAACAAACCCAAGGTGGTTTGGTCTGGGGGCAACTTTTGGCCAAATATAAAGGCCAAAACAAGGAGAATTTTACCAAGGAAAAACAAAGTTCTACTCCTAGCCCATCATAACCTGGATTTTGACCCTACTTTTCACAGTGCCCTCCATGCTGTGCCTTAAAATGACTGCTCTTGGGAGAGGAAGAGGATCTGGTCAGGGCACTTCTGGGTCACTTTGAGCTCACACTTTGGTTGAATTATATATTCTACATATCTGGCATCCTTTGCAAAAATTTTCCATGCTTCTTATTAACAAGCTTCCTTCCCTGATAGTGAATAGCAGTTTTAAAATAGATTTTTTCAGGAGAGGCTCATTCTGGTTGTAATTGAAGGCTGTAGTTTTTGGGCTGCAGTAAGCATTTTTTCTTCTCCCTCATGGGTTTCTCTCATTTCCTCCACAAAGCCCAGTCCCCCACTCCAGCCCCATACAACCAGCCACAGTGAAACACAGGAATGATTGTCTCCAGTAATTCTTAGGCTCTGCCCCAAATCAGAACACATTTATGTGAACAAAGGTGAATAAATCCTTCCTGGACGTCTTCATCTCATTCCTAATACCAGGAAATATTTTCTTTTATATTGGTATTTCCTAACTTGGTCAACTTCCATAGTTTTCTGTCTGTTTTTTCCTGCTTGCCTCTAAGTTCCACCTCTCCTGCATCCCTGGATTTAGGGATGCACAGAGCTATCCAGCTGCATCAGTGTGTCTTCTGCAGCCAGGAGATGCTGGCACCTGCTCACTGCTGGCTGCCATCTTCCCACTGCATCTGATCCAGCACCAGAAATGATTTCTATTAACTATTTCTGTGTTTTTTCCATCATTTCCATGCCAGCTTCCCATTGGATGTGCAGCACCTCTTCCAACTGCCCATCACCCTGCACTCCCTAAGCTGCTTTCTGTGCCACAAACAGCCAAGATGGCCAAGGAACACCCACAGGGCAGCCGGGCTGGAGGTGCTAAGATGAGTACAGACACCCACGAGGCCATCGTGGCAATCCCTGCTTACCAGAGCTGTGGAAGAATGTAACAGATGAGGGAATTAGTGTCAGTTTATTTCTCTTTTAAATTAAACCTCCCATGTGTGATTTTCAGGGGGTTTCTCCTTTTTCTTCTGCCATGTGCAAGGCTGGTTTCTTCGTTACCCACTGGTACTGCAACCAGTGCTTTCATTTCCAGCCTCCTGCTGCTGCTCACATCAAAAATCCCCCAACCAGAGGTGAGACACTCGTTGCTTATCAGCATTTTCTATTCTGCAGGGTAACCCTTAACTGGAAGACACCTCACTCTACAGAGCAGCGTGTCCCGGCAGCTCCATGGGTCCCGACTCCAGAGCTCACCGTGGGGTCCGTGTCCCTCCAGCGCCCCTCTGCAGTGCTCGGTGCCCGGCTCTCTGCCCCGGCTCCCTGCCCCGGCTCCCTGCCCCGGCTCTCCGGCCGCGCTCCCGTCACCCTTGGCGCAGAGTTTGCCCGGGTTGCTATGGTGACCCTGCCCATGAAGCCGGCAGCAGCCAGCCCAGGCAGGTTGGTGTTTGCGGGGTGCTTTGCGGGGTGCGTGGGCCAAACTGGAGTGGGCTCTGGGAGACGAAGCAAGGGGGAGTTCCCCACCGTCTGCTCCCACGGGTGCTCCGGTTCCCCGCTGTCGCTGGGGAGGAGCAGAGACAGTGCCAGGGGGGTGAGGAAGAACCGGGGATGACTCGGCTGTGCCGGAGGGTGCTGGCAAAGGGTGCGGGGCAGCGACGTGGGGCAGGGGTCAGTGCAGGGGGTGAACTCACCCTGGGTGTCCCTGGGGCCGGTCAGCAGGGTGACAGAGCTGGTCACAGGGCGGGATGTGGTGGGGTGGCAGGCAGCACAGCTGGGTGTGTCCTTTCCCCTTGCCCCTCAGTAGGTTAAGATGCGAGGCTGAAAGCACAGTTACAGCTAAATTGCCTTGCCGTGCAGTTCTGCAGAGGCAGAGAACGAAACGGGCTTCCCGTAGGGCCATGCAAACTAAAGCTGCGTTTTACCAGATACCTGACAAAACTTCCAAGTGAGAGCACAGACCAGAGACCCTGCGACTGTAAGATCTTCACCTCCAAGCACGGCAGCGGTGGCAGAGATGCACGGGAGCAGCAGCCTCTAGCTGTCAGCACAGTGAGCTGCAGGAGAGCTCTGCACTCCTCTTGCTGCCAGCCTCCCTGCTGGGTGCTAGTACGTGGCCAAAAGCATCCAAGGTGGTGGATACCAGCTACGTGAATACTGATGCAAACCCAGCATCGCTGTCGTAAATTTTTATAGAGAATTCAGCAAATAAAGGAGGTTCCCACCATCCTGTGTTAGGCTGTGTGCTCCATGCAGCCTGTGCCTGGAGACTCCAGCCGGGGTGCCCACTGCTGTGGAATCCTCCTCTGCCACTGCCGGCAGCCGCGTCCCCAGAACATCTCTTTGCGGGTTGGCAACGCGGTGCTCTTCACCTTCCTCCCTCTCCCTGAGGCTGGTGGAAGAGCTACCTGTGTTCAACAGCTAAAGGGGGAGCAACCAACTGGGAAGCTGCTCTCCAGCCCTCTGCTCCTACTGCAGCCTGTCAGGAGCCTCCCCGTCTGTGAGGTCACAGTGCCAGGGCAGTGCCCCCAGCTCTCCTGTGCTCCCTGCAGCCCCACAGTGCGGAGACGTATGGGACATTCACTACACAACACAGATGTGTTTTGAAGAGGAAGGCTCATATTCAACAAGTTAGCTGTTGAATGACCATTTCCCACAGCTACATGGAGACAGAGGATGAACACTCACTGTATTTTCTTACTTTTACTTAATTTCTAGCTTTTCTTCCCTAGCAAGGACCCAAAGCACCTTCCTGTCCCCTCCACTCCTAAACTCCATGCTTTTCCCCATGCCCCCCAGGGCTCCCCGGCACCAGCACAGCGGGAACGGGAGCTCTGCTCTGCTGAGAAGGGAGAAATGCAGCAGCACCACTCGATACGGCTCAGTCCAGCAGATCAGGACAGCAGGGGGAGCCCAGGAGACAACATCGGAGAGAATCCCACTCTGCCAGGCTCTGGGTGTTGACGGCGTTCATAGAAACTACAGGTGACTACATCCATGGACAAAGGACGACCTGTTGATGTCTATCTGGACCTCTGCAAGACTTTTGACACGGCCCCCCCCCAACATCCTACTCACCAAGTTGGAGAGATATGGATCTGATGGGTGACTGTTCAGTGGATAAGGAATTGGCTGGGTGGTGGCATCCAGAGGGTGGTGGTCAGTGGCTCGATGTCCAGATGGGAACAGTGACAAGTGGTGTCCCTCGGGGGTCTGTACTGGGACCTATATTGTTTAATATCTTCATTAGTGATATTGGCAGTGGGATTGAGAGCACCATCAGCAAGTTGGCAGAGACCTATTTAACATTTCCTAGCTCTTTCCTGAAGCTCTTTTCAGAGACTGCTGGTTTGCACTTCAGTATGTACCTTCTGTTTGTTATATCTCTATTTTACCCCTCTGAAGCCAAACTTCAATTACTGACTGTTCTGCCAGTACCTGCCTCAGTAATTTCTCTCTAATTTATTGCTGACAGTAGTTTTTTTCCCCTCTCCAGGCATGAGAGATACCCCAGGGCTACAGAGCCACTCTGGCATGAGTGGGACAGGAAGGCAATGAAATGTGGATTGAGACACAAAGTTTTTGCTGTAAATGGGGATGAGTACACTGGAGAATGGCTGAACAACTTGAAACATGGTAAGACAGCCCATTTTTGAGAAAAAAAGTACCCACTTAAATGTCTTGACAAAGGCTCCTAGAGGCAGGGAGCAGGCAGCAGTGGTATGTGATCCTGGAAAACCATTCATTCATGCATTACTGTATATATTTGATATATGTCATACAAAATTGTACTCAGAAATATTTCTAATAGGTGACTTGAGGAGCCTTTGCATACACTCAGGAGCAACTCCCTGAAATATCTAGATGATAGATGTTTAAAAATCCCCAACAAACCCAGCAACCTCCAGTCAGCTCCACACACTGGGAGCTGCACGAGGCCTCGCAGCTCTCTTGGCTCCTGGCTCAGCTTCAGGAATATTCAATTCTTCTCAAGTCATGGCAAGTGCTGCAGGAGACAGGGCAGGGGAAGGAGACCCTGCCCAAGCCCTGAGCAGCTGGCTCGGGACAGGCTTGTTTACAAGCAGTAAACTGAGGTTTGGAAACATTAAGCGCCTTACGCAAAGGCCACACAGGAAGCCCCTGATCGAGATTAATGATGCCTCCAATTTGGGAAACTAAACTGAATCCCAGACATAAACCTGGTGTGGTGCAGGACGTGCTGCCTGGCCCGGGATGGAGCCCTGTGAACCCTTCTCCTAACAACTCCCCATCTCCCTGTAATCCCTCTTGTTTGTTAAACAGGTAAAGGCATCCAGCTGTGGAAACGCACCAAAGCTGTTTATAGCGGCGAATGGAAGTTTGGGAAGCGGGATGGTTACGGCTTGTACAGGATTCCTGACCCTGTAACCAAGGAATACAAGGTGTACCTAGGCTACTGGAAAAACGACAAAAAATGTGTAAGTCCTGCAGGACACAGGGATGAGTTGGGTCCACACGTGCTGAAAGATGACTTAAAACATTCTTTTTGCAGTACCGAGGCTGAATTGAAGGGTTTGGGAGAAACAAATAGGTTGAAAAAGAAAACAGAAGCAAGAACAAAAGCTGTGGTATTGAAGCCCTTTCCCCCTGCCCTCCCCACCCTCGCTGCTCCAGGCACTACTCACCTCTCCATGCCAGATGCTGTGGGAGCTGCACCGTGTGCCCCTGACTGGCATCAGGGGAGCAGCAGCATGACTCCAGACAGGAGCAGGTTTTCCTCCAGGCTTGGGCTCTCTTTAAATCTTAATGTGAACCTGCAGAAAGCCCAGGAAGCTTCAGGAGTAACAATTCCTCATCTGTAAAAAGCCCAGTGTGGCTGAGAGCACCCTGTCACCCACTGTAGAGGGGCCCATCCCACCCATCCACTGGTGACCAGGCTACAGCCGTGTCCTCCCACCTGCTGAAGAGCTGCTGCCTGTACTCACGTGTGGCAGGATGAGCAGTTTCATATCCCATGTCTTAATCCTCCCCACCCATCCCTTTCATTCCTCTCATCCTTGAAGCTGTCAGAGGAACCTGCATTATAAGCACTGTAGGAAAATGTACCTTCTTCTGGGAGTTTTACAGCATATTAGACAAATAACAAGAGTTCTTTTGGAAATTAAGCCTGTCACATAAATCACTGGGTTTTCTAAAGTGAACATAATGAGGAAGTCATCTGGTAAAAATGACTGCAACCTCACAGGCAGAAGCCTTTCAGGAACATTTTCTGATCTGCCAATGGAAACCTTGTGTTCGCCTCTGTGTCTGCTCTTCAGTTAAATTAATAGCCTCTTACTCTTCTAATTGGTGTGCAGCTCTATGGCTCCAGTTGCTTGGAGGGAACTTCCCTCCATATTCTGGATGATTGAGCACAGGGCTGTAGGAAGCATCGTCAGGGTTGAAAGGAATAAAATCCCCATGTTGAGGGTCAGGTCTTGTTTACTCTGCCTATCCCCAGGCAGCTTTATTTTCTAGTAAAACCTACTTTTAGCTAAATATTAGCAGCAATCGTGCCAGTAATAACACACAGAGATATAAACCTGAGGTTTTCTCATGGGAGTAAAATCATTTCCCCAAAAAAATGCCATGCTACCATCTCTCGTTTCCTTCAGCACCCAGCCAGCCATCAGCTGGGCTGCCAGCAGCTGTGCCTAAGAGCAACAAGCCAAGGAGTAGTGTATCAAGAAAGTAATGTCCCAGAATAGAACACTGACCCCTTTCAACACAGAGGCTTCTGAACAGCCACCTCTCTGCTGCCTTCCAGGGCTACGGGGAGACGTTCTGCCCCGGCGGGGAGCACTACGAGGGCGAGTGGAGCGAGGGGCTGCGCAGTGGCTGGGGACAGATGAGCTACAGGGATGGCTCCATCTATGAGGGACAGTGGCTGGAAGACCAGCACCATGGGCAGGGGACACTGAAGCTGTGTAAGTACTGGCCACCCTCACCCTACATGTCAGCCTGTGTCGAGGCATTTGGTGCTGGATGCCTCTGCCATCCAGATTCCTGGATGCTGCAGCACGTGTCCCCTGTCTTGTCCCGTCCCTCCCTGTCTAGGGCTGGAGGCAGCAAGGGCCGGGTTGAGCTGCTCAAGCCCACACACATGAAAGCTTATTTTTGCTGTGATTTACATTTAAATGACTGGGCTGGTTAGGGTTAGAGATAATATACTGTTGGGTCAGAGAAGAGCAAATCTCTCTTTTCAAGCCAGGCACTTTGCCAGACATACTTTCTGACTGCTGCATACCGAAGAGTCCAGTTTCCAGCACAGGAAAAAAAAAAAAAAAAGAAGAGAGTTTTCTTTCTGACTTCACTCCATCTCCTCTCTTACTTCCGACCCTGGCTCAGGTTGAGTGAACACAGGGGTTTCATTAGTACACAATCCCTTCCCAGAAATAACATTGACCACATCAAGGACTGGGAACATTGGGGGCAATCTCAGTGTATATATATATATATAAATTTTTTCCCCCCTAATTTGGTAGAAGTTTAACACATTTTTCCCCAAAGCCAAGAATCCCAGTCCTTTGCAATACAAGGCATGGCATTCCAGGAACATTTGAAGAAATATTATCTCCATGTTATGATTCCTCTATTCTATATATCCTTGAAAGTGATCTCAAGGCTAGTAATTAGCTAAACAAAGTATCTGAGAGGAGCAAGCTCAGCCTTCCCTGCACATCACATGGACAGCCCTGCTCTCTGCTGACTGTAAAATCACTTTGGACTGATGGCTCATCCAGATGAAATCATCACCCACTTCTAGGTGTAGCTCCTTCCACTGATCTGCCTCAGTCCCATCAAAGTCACCCTCGGCATTGCACACCCAGAGCCCCCGCGGGCTGAGCGAGGGCTGATGCACCATTTCAGAGACCGGTTGCCTCCGGCATAGCCTGCGACCGACTGCGAGCTGGATTCCTTTGGGTTAAAATTAGCCAGAGCAATTATTTCATACCCACAAGCTTCACGTATTCAGTTGTGCTGCTGGAAGCCTGCCCACGTGCCGGCAGCTCTGCGATGCTGAAAGAAAAGGAGTTCTTCGGTGGAGGTCACGATGAGCTGCAGCTCAAGATTAAATTGCTTGTAGTGGCAGCGTGCCCGGCAAGGGTGAGCTTGGCGGGGAGCAGGGCGCTGATTCTCCGCCCGAGCCGCAGCCCGCTGCCGAAGGGCTCCCCAAGCGGAGCAGTACCCACCTGCGGAGAGCTCCGTCGGGGGCAGCGGTGCTCAGGTGCCCTGGGAGGAGAGCAGGTTGGGGCACCGGGCACTGCGGTGCAGCCAAGGGGGGCGGTGGCCCCTCCGCTGCGGCCGGGTCTGTGATTGCGGTGGTTTTGGAGATGTGGGTGGCTGCAGAGCAGGAGCTGAGCTGCTCCCACCAATGGGCAGGGCAGGCTGGTGTTGCAGATAAGCACAGATAAGACGAAGCTGAAGGTAACCACCACCCTGGCTCCAGACCTCCACACTACTCCTGTCAACCAGACCCTTCCTGAAGAGCCCGGCAGCCACGATCCCCAGAAGTCTGTTTGGTTTTTCCCTCTTGCCTCACAGCATTCCCAGCTCCCTCTGTGGCACCTGGAACTCTGGCCACCTCTACCATACAAAATGGCAGAGCTCAAAGATATTTCCACTAAGTAACCTGCTCAGAAATCCCCGTGACTGGGGCCTTGTAGGAAAAGAGGACAGCAGAGGAGTCAGACAAGGCTGCTCTCTTCCCCTTGCAGTTTCACTATCCAGTTAGTGATGGATGGGCAGCACAGAACCAAAAAAACCTCTTGACTTGCAGAAAATGCCAAAAGATGCAGTACAGCTGGAAAACCAGCCTGCAACTGGTTGTCTGAGATGGTCAGACACTCACAGCAATTCTTGCTCTATAATTCATTGAGGAAAAACAGAACTGCAAGTATTACTTGAAATCAAGATTATTTTGACTGGACAGTGATCAGTGCTGCTGTTCCTTGCCCAGACAAGCAAACCTCTCCAAGCCAGAGATCCTGCCTGATTTGTTGCAGTGACAAATCCAAACCTTGTGTCCCAGAATGTTTCATGCTGTGGAGTGACTCAGCTAATAACCTTACCCCGGGCTGGCTCACCCTGTGTGTCAGCAAAGAATATCACTGGGGAAAGAACAAAGCAGGTAAATGCTGTTCTGGTTCCAAGTGGGCAAGTGTGGGCTCCTGCCACAGCCTTTTCTCCCTCTGCAGCACAGCACCATGAAAGCAGAAGTGCCACACTGTGCCACAGCCCCCTCAGAATTACCAAGGAGAGCCCAATGGATGATTTCCTCTTCTGTCTCTGCTGATTTGGTTTTGTTTGTAGCCCCTTAAGAGTGGTGCAGATGTCATGGTCTGTTCCTGTATTTCATTGCAGCAAATGAAAATTGGTACGAAGGAGGCTGGAGACATGGAAAGAAGCATGGCCCAGGGAAATTTTTCTTCTTGGATAAGGGCCAGTTGTTTGAAGGTATCTGGGTCAAAGGTGTACCAAAATGTGGAGCTCTGACTGACTTTGGCAGAGATGAAGCTCCTGCCCCTCCTCGATACCCAATCCCAAAGGTAATTGTTTGGAGACTGTGTTTTCAGTGAGGTTTGCCCTCCTCTGCAGCTCTCCGGGCAGCATTTCACTCTCTAAGTGGTTACCCCCCAGGGGTTCCCAGCTCACAGGGTGTGAGCTCAGACTTCTGGCCAGCAGCTCCCAAATGACCCCGTAGGGACAAACGACCCATCCAGCCATTGCTGGAGGCCACTAATTGCCTGAGTCTGAAAAAGGTCAGCTCTCAAGCACCAAAAGTGCTCAGAGACCTGCAGCAGCACAGAGGAAACAGGGACAATGGAAGTGGAGACAATAGTGGGATTTACGTCAAAACCCAGTGATTTCCCCAAGCCAGGCTGCAGGAGCTGAGCAGGCCTTACTGAGACCCCAGCAGCTGCTGTGCTGAGATCAGCTGCTTCCTTCACCCTGAGCCAGGGGATTGTCCATGTCCAGCAGCCCCATGGGTAGAGGTGGACATCAGAGACTCCCTTTTCCCTTAAGGTGACTCAGGCTGTGGAGGAAGAACCAGTCTCTGTCCTCCCAAAGCCTGGGTGAGGTGGAGCAGGAGCCAGGTGGACATGCTGGGCCAGCAGTCTGGCAGCTGACTGGTCTTTGCACATCACTTTGGCACAGAAGCCAGAGAGCCTGTCCCTTGCTCTGCTCCCTCACAGGAGGACAGGGAATGGGGAGCAGGAGGGAATGGGTGCAGCTCCAAGTGAACCAAGAGTCTCAGCTGGAATCCCCACAGGCCACACCTGAAACACAAAGGCACTGCCTTTCCAAGGGATACAGGTGGGGAAATTCCTCTCTGCTCAGAGCAGACACCAGTCAAGCACAGCTCACTGCTGTGCTCCAGTAACACAGGGAATAGCAGGACCCCTACCTTCCTAGGTATCTACCTACCCTCCTCTGCTGCTGCAAGTCATGGGCACGTGCAGCCCACTGAAGCTCACAGCTCCTACATCTTTCCCTCATTATTTCAAGTGTGATTTCTGTAGCAAGGGCCCTTGGAGCACAGACATTTTTGCCAAGCTGGTTAATCCTGTTAAGTACTTGGCACACCCACAGCAGTAGAGTAACAAACACCAAACACTCACCAGGGAAAACCAATCTCTATTTGCTAAAAAAGAGTGAAAGGAGCAGTACTTCTGTAGCTAAAAATACTTACTTCCTAAGGTTTGTCAAAGGTCATCTGGGAACAGCCTCCCCAACAGCCCAGCACAGCAGCCTGGGATGAACTGTCATTTCACTGAGGCAGGATGTTCACACCTGGCTTTTTATTTAACTCCCTGAAGACCAAATTATGACCCAATTTTCTTCTGCTCTATGAGCAAAAAGCAAGCACCAACTTCCACTGCTGTTATTGTGCTTGGCATCTGAAGAGATTTATTGATCTTAGAGTATGAAGGAAGTAACAGATGAAAGGAAATTGACTTCAGATTTTCATAAACCTTTTGTCAAATGGCTGTCACAAACAGCTGTTAAAGTGTATGACAGGTGAGTGTTAGAAACTGCCACTGAACTGTCAGCTGTTGCCTGGCAGGAAGCCCACAGGGAGATCTGAGCTTCTGCAGGGGAGAAGCATCACTGGGTGTCTTCACTGACAGGGAAAGAACAAACTGTGGGGATGCAAAGGGCAGAAAATGGCTGAAACCAGAGCTCTGGAGGAATCCAACACACAGATTGTGTTGGGGCAGAAGTTGGGCATAACTGCAGCTGGGGAAGGATGCAGTGTGGAATTGGGATATCTGCTCTTGAAGCCAAGGCTTCAGAAAACACAAAGTAAATGAGAAACACTGGGTGTCTTCTGCCTGCAAATCAAAGCCAGGTTTGTCCAGGAATGGGTTTTGTTAAAGAAGAGTCAGCCCACTCCCCACAGAGCTATTTCAAGATGATGATGTTCAACGGGCTAATAAAATGAGGAGAGTGCAGCAATGTTCCTACAACAGCAATTGAAAGACTGCAATAGGAAGGAGTCCCCATTCTGGTGAGATGCTCAGTCACTTGAGCTCGAGTAATCAAGCCCTAGAAAGCCTTAATCTTCTCCCATTACACTGAATAACTGCTTTCTGTTGTCCTTTAGCTGGAGCTGGCTGATGCAGAAGCTGTCTTAGCAGAGGCCCGGGCACTGTTTGATGACAGCCAAGTCCACGAGATGCTGAATGGGACAGAAGAACAGGAGCTTGAGTTAGTTACTGACTGGAATCTCAACCCCCTGATGCACTGCCCTGCCCTGGGCTCTGTCTCAAAGTTGCCCACCTGCCTCACTCTGTAGGGGGTTTGCTCAAGGCCCCCCAATATTTTGGAGAAGAATGAAAATAAAAAGACACTAAAGTGAAAGCCACAAGCAGCAAAATGGTGACAGACAGCTGCTCTGCTCAGCTCATTACTTCTCCTCTAAGGAAACCACACTCCTGTGGGGTTCAGGATCTCAGCACCCCAGAGGAGCAGCAGGGTTTCTGTTCTGGGCTGGAAAGGCAAAGCCCTAGAAAAGTAGTCAAATAATTGTCCCTTCCCACTGCCCCCAAATTCAGCCCAATACATACCTGTGACCCAGGGTGGCTTCTGAAGTTGTAACAGATCACATTTCATGGATATTGTTATTAGTACTTGAGCTCTCTGTGCATATTCCATAAGGTGGTTCTCCTCCTGAACCCCTAGGAATGCAGAGCAGTGGTTCTCCCTTTGGCTCTGCTCCCTGGCCAGCCCCAGCACCCAACAGCACTAGTGGAAAACAAATGGGGGGGGGGGCAGTGGGTGGCTTCCAAGCATCACCTCTTGCTTACAGTTCATGTGGTCCCTTGACTCTTCATGTTTCTGAGGCTGAAAGATAAATGAGTTTTCTATTCAAGCAGTGAGAGAATAAATCCAACATGCTTAGGCCTGAGATCTAAGTAGCACTGACAGGAGGAAACTACATGATATTCCTTCTACCTGTCTGTGTGAACAGAGAATTTTATCTGCATGTTATGACTGAAATGAGTAACTGAACACATCTAAAGAGACCCTTAGAAGCACCCAGGTGGGACTAGCACTTCATAGCTGGAGATAAAAGGGATCTGGAGAAAAAAATAAGCACATGTTTAGCCTCTTGGTAACAAATAATCAGCAACAGTTTGTATTTTATTTCATTGAAGATTTTATATCTAAAGAATATACAATAACCAATGTTTAAAATGTTTGAGGTAAAATGCATAATACCATTAGTATAAATAAGGGATAAAAAAATTTTTTTCTAAGTGCACTCTTAAATGTTTAGATCCATGTTTGGGTCTGGTTACTGCCTCTGGCACACAGTTACCAGGCTGTGCCCAAGGTGCAACTTTCATGACCATTTCCACAGGTGGAAAAAAGAGAGGAACATACTTGATATCATGGCTTAAAGTGCAGAAAATAGTCAGAAAAGCAGCTGTAATAACAGCCCTGTTAGCTGAGAACCTATGGCTCGAGAAAGTTAAAAATAAGATTGTCCCACTAGCTTCTAATTCTGCATTTCTTAAACAAAACAAAAAAACAACTTCACACTTCTGTCACTTTGCAAAGGAGAGACACGAAATCAAGAGAAATTCAGCTGCTTCTCCAGGATGGCAGTTTTACAAAATACATTCTGGACTTCATTCAAAAGAACATCCTAACTTTCACTGCAGAGGTTTATGGACAGAAGTGTCCTTTCTGAGCCTGACAGCACCCTTTCAGCCCCTTGCTCTCGTGTGAATACTGAGTCAGGTTTTCCTCCTTTGCTGTCAGAGTCTTTTTTCACCCCCACGACAGCACTAGTATTCCAGTAAAGGATGGGAAAATACATTTTGTGCCTACTCCCATGCTTTCATGTTTTGTAATGCTGCTTCATGAATGCCTTTGCTAACACCACCCTCCCAGTGCTCTGGAGGGAACACCTGTGGGACTGCAGTCACCAGTCACCATCAGCAGGTCTGCATCTGTAACTGAATGTATCTTAGCATAACACTAAAGAACATCCAGCCTGGCCTCTGTATGCCAGGACTTGTGAAAACAGAGTGTAAAAAGCTGGTTTTGGCTCGTGAGCAATGAATGCTGCTGAAAAAAACCAAGAAGCCCAGTGTTTTTGTACAGTTCTTCAAAACACAAAGGCACCAGGGGTGCCCTCGTCCCCATGGTGGCAGTGCTGACACGAGGAATCAGTCCCACTCACCTCCTGAGGCTGCTTCAGTAGTAAAGATGCTGTCACCCTGGCTGGAGACAGATCCTGGTTTGGAAGTAGATCCAGCTAACCTGAGATGGGGGGTGGGTGTGAGGAGCACGTTCAGCCCAGGCTCAGGCGGGTACAGCTCCCCTGGACTGGCACCTCTGCTCCCAGCTCACCCCACACCCCCAGGCTCCTATGTCACAGTGTCAGCTACAGCAGGGAGCAGTTTTGTTCCATTGGGAGCAGTTTGTATTCAAAACACCAGCTTGTACCCATTAAAGCCCAGAGCTGCTTCCCTGAAGAACTGCACTGCAAAAATCCCCCCCTTTGATGCAGCTGCAATGGCTGCAGCAGCCCAGGACAACTGTGGCATCTGCTTTTAGATCTCAAGGACCAAATGGAAGCTTCTGCTTCCAGAGGAAAGAAAAAATGGACACTGTGGCCTCCTGTCACTCACATGGCTCTGAAAGTAAGCAGCAGCATTCACTACAAATAACCTACTTTCATAAATAAATATACATAGAGAAAAGCAGTCTTCCAGATTCTATGGAAGCAACATAAAAATGCATCACAAGTTCTTAAATACAACACTTCAGCAAGGAGAAGACTTTTTCTCAACAAGGAAGACCAAGGCATAGCTAATTACTTGGGAATCCAATGCAAAGAAAGCACCTTTTGCTGCTTGTATCTGAGGATTTATTAAAAATATATTTTTAATATAAAAGTATAAAATTATTACTACTTTGGCTTGGACAAAAACAACAGTAGTGGTTCTGATTATCAAGCAAAAAAAAATTATCCAGTGATAATTTCCATCTAGTTCCTTCTTTTTTTAAAAAAAGATTCCTAAATGGGAAACAGGCAAATCTACCTCTCCAGATAATATGTGCCAGCTTGTGAGAACTTTCAAACAGTTATTGCTTTTATTTTCTTCCAAGGAAGAGTAAAGTCTCATTCCTACTCATGTGGCTGTACCACATCACAGGAAGACTAGTCATGGGTGTTTAGTGAGTTAGAGAATGTGTAACTGCCACGGGAAAAAGGTGCTGGAGAAATCAGGAAAGTAATAATTACTTGGCAGCAAACCATGCTGGGGAAAGTGGTGGGAAAGCTTTCACTGCTACCATCTGCCAGGCTTTCTAGAGAACAGCACCAGCACAGAAAGTGAGTGCTAATTGCTGCATATCCCAAGTAATTTGTATCATGCCATGCAATATGGATCAGACAAACAGGATCTTCTAGTAAATGCCAACACTGAATGAAGGGAAAGAAAAAAACCAAGCTTCTCTACCCATCCCTAATACCCATATGTACAATGTGATTTTCCATGTGTTTGTACAGCCCCTGTTCAGCATCCACAGTGCTCAGAGGGATGCAGGGCAGCACCAGCACATCCCACCATCCACTCCTTCGGATGCCAGAGCCAGCGCTTTACCGAAGGAACCACAACGTGTTTTTTTTCTTTCTAGAGGGTTAGAACAACACTAATCATCTCTTTAAACAGTAACCACCAGTTCCACCAGTTCTTCCACGGGGAGTGAAGAAGGCAGAAGCAGAGGAGCGGGTTTCTTTAAGCACAGCTTCAGGCGAAGTGGGTGACGGCGGCGGAGACGGCGTCTCCTCTGTGATCCAGCTGGTCCTGCAGCCGGGCGAACTCCGCCAGCTCGTTCAGCTCCTGGAACTGCCTGTCTGTTTTGTGGCTCACCAGGGACCTGTAGAAGTGGACTGCAAACACGATGAAAATCAGTCCGAAAGGAACCATGATCGAGGTGGACGCGATGGCCGCCGCCTGTCCCGAGGTGATGCTGGAACTGTTGCTCTGAAGAGGATGATCAGTTTTCTTTAGAGGAAGGAACTTCACCCAGCACAGCAGCACCACCTCCGCCAGGAACAGCAGCGTCCCAATGACGGTGGAGAAGGCCCAGGCCAGCTCGATGTGCCGGTGCATCCGCTCGTGCGGAGACTCCTTCACCGAGTTGAGGTTGTGCACGTTGCTGACGGCCTCGATGTTGGGCAGGATGCAGGTACTGATCATCAGGGCAAAGAGGTGAACTGCAACAAGGACAGTAGTGCAGGCACTGAAGGCTATCAGGAGACCCTGAGGGTAGTCGTGATCTGCATCTAGCTGCACTTCCACCATGGCCACCTGAAAAGGAGAGGAGAGAGATGCAATTACCCACCTCACCTGTTCTTTATGGTGTTTAATATACCAAATTATACAAGTTTAAATTGTATTTCCAGAAGACCACCCACTCCAAGTAAGTCTGCATTTAAAATTTCCCTTCGTGTCAATCTGCACCCTTTTCATCAGGTATGAGCTATCCAGCAAAGGCCACTGTTTTCATACTTGCAGTTCTAGTACACACAAAAGCTCTCAAAAGCAGCACGACCACCTGGCCACCTCCAGCTCATCCCAACTCAACACTGGAGCTTTGTGATCGACAGATTTGGACTCAAAGTGAACCATTTCTTCTGTCCCATGTTATATTCTAGAGGCAGTGTTTGATATTGCACTAGAAATGTTGCTGGCTATTAGGAAATGGTTTATGTCCCATATGCATGTAGAATTAACACCACATGATGTCGTTTGATGCATTTATAACATGAAAGCCTGTGATAGCAGCAGACTGCCCATCACAATCTTGGTGGTCCTTTCTCCTCGGGTGTTTATTCTGAAGTTCTGAAGAGCAGGAGCCTTTCACTTCAAAGATCACCTTTCCATGGGGCTCTCAACTACATTCCTTCACTCACAGTTTAAGCAGACTCAGATCCAAAACCTGAAGGTCTCCCCAGTGTCCGTGGCAGCCCAACACTTAGAGGCTGGAGGAATGACACTCTCAGGAAGGATAGCAGAGTGCTCCCCACCATCACTAGCCACTCCTCTGGAAGCTGTGCTCAGCCTCATCCCTGGGCCAGGAGCAGTGCTCATCAACATGCTCCAAGGCCCAGCACCCACCACCACATGCAGCCCTGCCCTTGGATCTCCAAGTGTGCCTGTGCTTAAGGAGCAGAAATGAGCATTAAAGAACAGCACCAGGGAACTCATAAATGCAGATCAAGGATTTTTGATAAAGCAAAGTAACTGGAATGCTTTTTAACACAGTGGTTTGATGCATGTGCACTTGAGTGACATTAATCCCAGCAACTCTTGAAAAAACAATCTTTCCTGAAAATGCTGCCTTTCAGATAAAGTGCAGTTCCAAAGAGGGGATAATGCAACAGTGTCTCTAGTGCTCTCAAAGCATCACATTAAACAGACAAAATATGTTTAAAACGCAGAGGAAAAAACCCCAAACACACATAAACAACAGCAGTATTAAATCTAAGCACATGTACACCATAAGGAGGATGCAGAGGCTGCCACCCAGCACACTCCAGACTGATCCACACCAGCCCTTCCTGCACCTTGGCTGCCCACTCTTCATCCTTCGTTGGAACGACCCAACGTGCTTGCCCAGGAAAGCTAACCTGGGTAAGAAGTGGTGATCTTCTGCTAGCTTAGCAAGCTGAGCTGTGTCTGCAGTGCCTCTGATGAGCAACAAAGCTGGCACAAGGCAATGTAGCTGAGGAAGCAGCTGTACCAGGAGCTCAGACTATTGCAGCACCCAGTTAAGAGCCCAGCTCTTCTCTTACCAGCTTACCTTCAAAAAGACCATTAAGCCAGTTCATACAGCACAGGGCCTGAAACAAATCAGCTCTTAAGTCCCAGCAATAAAGGTTTAGCTCATGATCACATGCCATTATTAATGGTTTGGACAGTACTGTGTCTATAACATACATTTGAAACCTCCCAATTCTCATCAGGCTGATATGAAGAAAATGTCATGAAGCAGAAATGCAAGGAGACAGAGAAACAAGGGCCCATGGACAGCTCCAAAACCAGAAGAATACTGAAAGCTCACAACTGTGCAGGAGCTGAGCCAAGCTACACCTACTCTGGAATCCCATCTTCTTAGGCTCCCAGAACCAGCGTGTTCCAGGGCACCCAAACTCTTAGCTGCTAAAAGCTGAGGCTTTGCTCAGACGTGTTTCAACAGGCACTCCAGGCCATCTGCCAATATTTTAATTCCTTTATTGAAAGCTTTTATCGTCATAAGCCGAACCACCCAACCAAACAGTAGCAAAGACTTTCCAAGTGTTACAAGAAACTCAACATGAAATTGTATTAATGCACATACAGTTCTTGCCCTTCCAGCTGCAGGTCTCTGTTCCTTACCTCCCGGGCCCAGCTTGAGCCAGGCACCTAGAAGAAAAAGCTGATTTTTTTCATTACGAGGCCCCCACGCCTGTTTTCAAAGGGTAATGCAAAGCATCATCAGTTTTCTCCTTTGCTCATGCTGCAATCTCCAACTGCACAGATCACAACTGCTCTTGTACAGGAGCACTTGCTAAACAGGGCCCTGGTGAGCTCACCTGGGGATCCAAATCCATGGGAAGACTGAACTCAGAAGTACATGCTGATGCTCCACAGAGGAAGATGTAGATGTGTCCTCTATTAGGTTTCTACACTACTGCAGAAAACAGGCCCCTCATTTCAATTTTATTGTTTAATATCCTGAAACAAATTCATTTCACTTTGTGCACAATGTTTCCATGTCTTATTAGACCAGAGTGGCTTAAAAGAAGCTCCTGCTTTTAAATGAAAATCAAAATCCTGCATGCTCTGAGGGTTTCTATCCATGCAAAGAGCATTTGCACAGTGCCTCTGGCAAATATTGACTCCACTGCTTCTCAAGAAGTCAGCTGTGATACACTAATAAAACAATTGCCACCACCACCACCAATTAATAGAATCAGTCACATAAACAGCTGTGAATGAAGCTCACACTGTTACTGAAATGCAGGATAATAAGCAACTGTCCTGGTTTGACACTTGTTCATTTTTACCCTAACAGCAGGATAGAAATTAACAACTTGTTTTAAATTCCAGCATTATTCCCCAGTTTTATAAGCTCCTAGATGGCATGTTGGTTTTACTTAAGAGTGGGTTTAATTCCAGCAGAATGCAAGCTTCACATTCAACTCCTGGGGTTTCTGAAACAAGTAGTATTCAGGGAAATAAAATATGACAGATTGATCAGAAGAGAAACAAAAGGAAGAACTCTTAACAAGAGCCACACGGGTAGGAGGTCATCCTGACACTCCAGACTTTCAGAGGAGGAAAGATCACTGCTTTCTGTTACCCTGTAACAGCAACAGCAGGGAAGCAGAGCCTTCGGGCTCAGCACAGGATTGCACCTTCACGTTCAGTAGCCACTGCTGTGAAATGAAACACAGAAAAGGAACTAAAATGTCTTATCAAGATTGTTCTCACCTCCTCTTCCCTGCCCAGAGCTACCACTTCTAAATAGGAAGCTGATAAAGAGGACAGAA
>JAOEGS010009541.1:35103-45328 GCA_025447755.1 Corythornis vintsioides
TATCAAGATTGTTCTCACCTCCTCTTCCCTGCCCAGAGCTACCACTTCTAAATAGGAAGCTGATAAAGAGGACAGAACATTTCTTATGCAGTCTAACATGCCAGGAATGGCTCGAAGGTGAGCTGTGTGGATCAGGCATCATGGCTGCATCTTGGAAAGGTCCAGCCACCCTGCAAGAGCAGCATGGGAGAAACATCAGTGCTACAGCCCCTTCACCTCACTGGACCAACACACACCAAGGTGAAATGGCACCATGTGAGCACTGAAATACGTCAGTACCTGTCTGCAGAAACAGACCCTTCCCTTCACTTGCTGCAGCCAGGACAAGGCTTGACTCCAGCTAAGCAGCCACAGTGACTCTATAGCACACACTACTCTTACCAGGAAATGTTTTTTCTCCAAGTCCACACCACCAGGTTATTCCAATAACAAATTCCCAGTTGCAGCCCATTGCTTGTCTGGTGTGGGACCTCAGAGGTGAGTCAAGGATGAGCTGAGGGTCACAGCTTCACTGGAAATCAGCACTCCTCTGGCTGTCTCCTCAGCTCCCGAGTCAGTTGGTCTCTGTTTTCCTGGCAGTACTATTTACTGCCAGAGACAGAGGCTCAGAGCCAGGCTCTGTTTCTGCACCATTCATGGAGAGTTATAAACAACTCATAGAAAGTCTCTGCATGAGCCAGAGCCAGCCACCGGAAATTTAAAAAAAAATAAATCAAAATAATGATCTTATCACTGGTTTTATACAGAAAAGAATGTAAGCATCATTTATCCATTAGTCTAGAGTCTTGACTCGGGAGATTATTATGTTTCAGAATGGCAAAACACATCAATATTTCCTAAAACTAACCCCAGGATACGAATACGGGACTTAATTTTATTGTGCTAGTAAATATAAAAAGGCACTACCCATCTAATCTGGGTGACTGCATCTTGAGAAGGCAGTGTCTCTACACAGAGATACTCAGAGCAAATCTAGCTATCAGTACAAGGTCAGATTAGATAGCACAGCAGGGAGAAGGAATAGCAGCTCAATATCACCTTGACAGCCTCCAAACTCCAGCAGCCACAAGCTCCTCGCTGCCTGCCCTGCTTCTCTGCAACCCTGAGACAGGGCTCTCAGAGGCAACAAAACTCTGCTTTCATGACTGGAATAGAAGAAACCTTTCAGATGGAGCTTGAAGATTCTTCAGAGCACATTCTGACCTGCAATAGAACAGCAGTATAAAAGATGAGTGGCAGCAGGAGCCACAGTCCTGGGCCTGCAATGCTTCCCTGCAGCTACAAAATGCTGCTGCTTCATGTTATTCTACCAGCACTCCTGTTAATACAGACAAGACAGCTTCTCTGAAGGGAGTGTTTTGGCATTTAGGAGCACAGAGTACCCTTTGCTAGACAAGGACCATGCTGTCCCAAGGATCTGTACAGCCCTGACAGCAGAGGGGCTGAACCTGACCCAGCTTCACTTCCACATCAACTGTTCTGATGGAAATCAGCCTCATCAATATTTAGCAGTGTAGTCACTCTGCCATAAAACATGACTGAAGCTGTCTGCAGAAGACCATGCTGGCTGTATTTCCAAGGCAGGAGCTGACAGCTCTTTGATGATATTCAATATTTTAAGCATATGTATTACCATTTAGACAACAGCCTAATGGTACAGCTGGAATCACTGGGGACACTGAAGAGAAAGCAGTGCTGTCAGGTAAATAACAGCCTCCAAATCCTAGGACTAACAGAGCCAACCATGGTGTGTAACTCAGACCCCTAATTTGGGCTTGGGTATCTTCACAAAGTTCTGAGCTGGTGGGGGGAGGCAATGTTTGAGTTTTCTGTTGTGTAAATTCAGCACAAACCAGCTGCCAGTGGCTGCCTACACCAGAGCTCTGGATCCTGCTGCTGGAGGTGTGATGAGCTGGTGCTTGCAATATTGGATAAAATCTGAAAATATTCCCAGCACTGATAATCTACAGTTTCTTTACCAGTTTAGGGGGTTGCTGATACTTTCTGGAGTGTCCTCAATGCACGATTGGAAGCTTTGTAGATTTCCTCTTGGATGTTCAGCAGCACCCACAGAAACCTGCCCAGAGCAAACGCTCTCCTGGGAGCTTGAAATCACCAGACCAACTGGTTCTGCAGACAACACACAGTGGCAAACGTGTAACTCTGCAACAAAACTAATTGTAAACCATGTTTTTCATCAATCTTCTCCACGCTTGTGAGCCTGAAACCCGGCTGAGCAGCTCACACTCTCCACATCACTGACCCGGGTGATGTCTTGGCTTTGGCACGCATCATTTAACCAGGGTATGAGTAACCAAGCTTAAGGGAATAAACTGCAGAAAGGCTGCAGTTACACACAGAATTAGTCCAAAATAAAGGAACAGATTAGGGGGATAAACTCAGCTCATGCTACAAGATGCAAGTAGTTTAATTAAAGAGCAAGGACCAGTGGTGCTGGCATGGACCCAAGTGCATTCCACTCCTGACCATTCCCTTCAATCTGTTGGGTGGTCCTGGATGTGTCAGTTCAGCTCTTTCTTCCTTCTGGGGAAAAAAGGGGAACAATGGCCCTTTAATTGCCGTTGTAAGCTTGAGATCCAAGTCTAGATTGCACTTGAGCAGCATTTTCTTCAAGTAAGGTACCAAAGAATCTGCTGAATTTAGGAAACAATGCCTCGCAAGACAGGACAACTTTAAAAGATAAGCAAAGGTATTCAAAAGAAATCTAAAAATACTTGTTGAGTCAGATCTTCTGACAATAGATGAGACAATCCTCAGCTAGAGGATTATCTGTCATCGAAAAATCAGGGAAGCTGCAAGTTGATTTCCAGTGACCTTGTTAAAGGGAGAAAAACAGTGGAACCTTTTCAATAAATTCCGGAGAGTTAAGATACAATGGATGTTGATATGCAGCAGTCCTGGCAACTAGACATTGTGTTAGTCAACACAAAGTGGCTTTTTCCTGAAACACCCAGCAGAAATTAAAATAATAACTAAAGAAACCAGCAGAAATTCAAAAGCAGGGGTTTTCATCTGCAAGACACAAAACCCCTAAAGCTCTTCGAGAGAATCAAGCAAGTAGAAGCAGCCTCAGCCCAAGGGATTCTGAGCCCTGAACACATACTTAAATAAAAGCCAAAGGGATTGGAAGAAATTAAGTATGAATTTTAAATACTAGTTTTTCAAACGGCTCTGTCGCAGGAGAAGCAGGAAAGCTCAGCACCAGCAGCAGAGGGGCAGGAGCCACCGGCCTGATGCAGGATGAGACCCGAGGAGAAGCGACTGGGACACAGCGCTGCGCTCACACCGCCCGTCAGTCACCCCCAGCAGCTCAGCACCACCCCTGAAGAGCTGCAGTCTGTTTTTAGCCGCTGAAGGAGGACAGTGACATTTATTTGACCGGCAGGAGGCTGCTGCGGAGCGGCTGCTGTGTCTCCAAACAGCATCCTCTGTTACAGCGATGGCTCCTGAGGGAACTTCACCTTACGGCTGAAAGCACCTTGTATAGAATAGACATATATACATATATAACCTTTAATTGGAGGTAATTAGGATTACTAGGCAACGCTTCTGGACCAAACCCGAAAGCAAGAGACACGGGAACAATAAAGAGGTTTCTAAACCACGCAGAAAACTCCAAACTAAAGCCACAGCCGAGGTTTGCTTGAATAAAAATGAGAAGCATCGCAGTTGCAAATGTCAAACCGCTGGGTGTAACGGGTCGGAGCGAGACAGCGTCACCCTGACCCCGCTACTCGCCTCGCTCCCCGCACCGCCCCGCATCTGCTGGCACCAGGCGAACAGCGGCGGGAATGTGAAGTACCGCAACCCCGGGATGGCTGCGGGACTGTCTGTGTGTCACGAACCCACTTCGCTCGTGACACAAGAGCAAGAAGCGAAGTGGAATAGCGGAAAAATAACCCCAAGCAAAGCGACAACCCAACCCGCCAACCCCCGCACTGCCGGCACGGTTCGGGGTTTCCCAGCCCAGCCTGCGGGAGGAACGTCCCGCCAAGCGGGGCTTTGGACCGGCCGAGCATCCTCCGGTGGAAAAATCAGCAACCAGCAGGAAAAATAAATAAATAAAAAGCTTAGAGGAGGTGTCGGAGAAGATAAAAACGCCGCGATGTAGCTTTTAACTTGTGACATGACAGCTCTCCCAAGGATAGCGAGCTACCGATGCGAGGCAACCCACCGCTCCCCGGGGCGACCCCCGCGCCTCCTCCTCATCCTCCTCCCCGGCTCGGCAGGCCAGGCGGCTCTCTGACCCCGGCTGCCCCGAGGGCTGGAGGCCGGGGCGGGCCGGGCGCTCCGGGGCAGAGGCGGCAGAACCCGCCCCGTTTCCCGCCGCCCCGTTTCCCGCCGCCCCGGGGTGCGCGCGGGGGTGCCTCAGGGGGTGCGCGCGGGGGTGCCTCAGGGGGTGCGCGCGCTCCTTTCCCTGCCACCTGAGGGCCGGCAGCGAGTTGCCCGCTCAGAAAAAAAAAAAGAAGCAGCGGCACCGCTCCCCGCACCCGGCTCCCTGCTGCGGGAGAGGCCGCGGGCCGCTCGCCGAGACACCCCCCCCACCCCCCCCCCCCGCCCGTCGAGCGAGGTCGGCCCGCTCACCATGGCGAAGCCGGAGAGCAGCGCGGAGGTGCGGCTGGAGGCTTTCAGCTTGGCGCGGCTCAGGTAGAGCTTCCGCCAGGACAGCGCCTGCATCGAGTGCTCGTTCAGGCTCATGGGCTCCGGGCGGCGGGGGGGCGGCGGGCGAAGGAACGGAGCGGGAGGCGCACGGCGGGATCGGCGGCTCCTTCCGGCGGCAGAGCGAGGGCACCAGCTGCGCTAACACCCCATGGCGCCCGGCGGCGGTTCCTGAGGGTGCTGGGGCCGCGCCTGCCAACGCGATCGCTGCGAGCCTGCGCGCCGCCACCCGCCGGCACCTCCCCGCCACCGCCTCATTGGGCGGCCCGGCCCGGCCCCCCAGCCCCGCTTCTTCGCCGCCGTTTCCCGGCAGCCCCCGAGGGAGAAAGCGGGCGGGCGTCGTGCCCGGGAGGCCGCTTCTCGCCGCCGCGTTGAGGGAAGCGCGGCCTCTTCGCTGTCTCCCCTCGGGAGCCGTGAGCTGGGCCTAACCCCTGAGGGAGGTGCGACACCAACCACCGCCCTCAGCGGGTCTCCGGAGGGCGAACCTCCGCAGCCAGGCCCGGCCGGATCCCGGGGCGCGGCCTCCGGGCGGCTGCGGCAGCGGGGCGGGTGAGCAGCCTCAGGTTGGAGCGTAGTTGACGGGAATCTGTAGTTTTTCCCCTCAGGTGTCGTTACCTCTGTCCGGCGGTGGGTGCCCCACCGCGCAGGGTAGAAAGGGTGCCCCCTGCCCGCTCCTTGCTGCTTTCTCTGCGAACACAACCACAGAGCTTTCCCAACTGCTTCCTTCTTTAGCCTCCCCCCTTAGAACGCTTAGACATTTTATCTGTATCTGTCCCGGGGGTCTAAACCGATCTGAGCATCCACCCCCAGTGACAATTGGTAACACCTGTGTGTCACGTAGTTAAGGTTTTCATAACTGCTTTGTACGCCCACAGTTTCCGATAAACTCGTTTCTTATCAGCAGGCAGTTGTTAGAATATTTCAATAGATATGTATCTCAGTGTTGAAAGATTGGATTTTTTATTACCATGTTCACGCAAACCCTTTAAAACGTAACTTCTTTTGTGTTTTACAGAGGGGGAAAAAAATGAGGTATAGAGCAGAACTCCCTAGCAAATACATGAGACAATTACGAAGATGATTTCTGAAAAGGTGAGACTTAATACAGTGCTTGTGCCACGTAAAACTCGCGGGTCTGGAGAATTAAGAAACAAACCTGTTGCTATCGATATCTAGTAAAAAAAAAATAATATTTTAAGGGTGGTAATACCAGATGAGGCTATTTTCACAATTTATGGGCACATGGATGGTCACATACGAGCAGCTCTAGTTTCATTAGAAACCAAAAGCGTTGGTGATTTTCTATTGAAATTTAGCACCTTATTTACAAATAGAAAAAAAAAAATGTAGCTCATTGTCTTTAACATTTTTGCTTCTTCCTCACGCCTTTCTTCATTTGCAAAGTCGTTCATTTGCTTCTGCACAGCCAAGGTGTGATGCCAGTTCATGCCAAGGTGGGTCACTTAACGCTCATCGCCATAACTTGCATTTTCTGTCTCTCCCACTGATGCCTTAGGCTGTTTCTGAGCACCACATTACAAAGCAATGAGTAACAAGCCTCTTGTGATTTCATTACCTCACTGGGGAGATGCCGTACCCATCCAAATTTCCTCCATCTCAAGCAAACATTTAAGCCTCCATCAGGTAGCTTCTATGGAATCGTTTATTTAGCATTGCTGCCATAAACTATGACAAATATCTGTGTAGGTAATGAAGACTGATCTCTATTTCTTCTGTTTCTGCACGAAATTATGGTTGAACTGTAACATCATGGGCGAGTCCTACCCCACAATTAATTCGTCTGCGGCACTGTATCTTTCTCTCCCTTGATGCTCCATATTACAGCTCTATTCTGAGGTACAACCTAAACAGGATCAATTGTATTTCCAAATGTACGTATTCATTATCACACACTTCTGCCACTCTGGACTTAGCCGCAAGGAAAAGAGTCGTCATGCTTAATTAACTCTTTAGAAATCCTTCCTGGAGTTTTCCTGAAATCATGCAGAAGTTCAGAGCTGTGGTTTGATGTTGCTCCGATCGGTGCAGTTTCAGAAGGCCACCAAAAGGGTGTAGTCCTGCACTCCTCCTTCACCTCACCTCTCTCCATCCTGGAGATGTCACCGAGCCAATAGCTACACAGCTTGGCTGAATCGACTTAATGGGGAAAAATAAAATAAATATATATATATATAAGGGTTTTTTTTTCTGAATGGGCGAATTTTCTGCTGGCTCAGGTCACTGAACAGACTCAGCCTGTGGCTTTGGATCTAATGCAGGAGAAAGGAGGGACAGACACTCAGGAGAAAGGGAACAGGCTCTTTCAGCAGCAAGCTGTTATTACCCCTCATTAGAGGTAATGTCAACCCATTCTCTGGATCATTTATGCATGAACACAATTGGAGCAGGTGGCAGAAGTCCAAGTTTCCTTCCAGAAAGCCCCGATAAATCTGTACACTGTCATAAGGACACTCACTGGGGCTGTTTTCCCTACTGAAGCTGTGCAGCCTGTGGGAAGACTGAGTGGGAAGAATCAAGCACCGTGCAACTGACAGGACACGGTGCCTGCAGAGCTGCTACCCTCTGCAGAGCCCTTCTCCTCAAACAGCTTCCAGCTCCACATGCAGATCCTCACGTTTATTTGTTCCTGTTATTATCCCAAAACCACACCGGGTTACCACAGAGTGGAAATGATGGTCAATCTGCATGAAAACCAATGCATCAGAAGTTCCAACAGGCACAGAAAGGTTTGTCAGCAGTCCCGAGCAGCAGGGAGGTTAAGAAAAGTACTTCTGCCAATCTCCTCTGAGGTTTAGTTGATGGAATTTCTGCAGAGAAACTAAATTTCTGCAGATCTTTTGTGACTAGGGGAAAAAAAAAGTTTCATTTCCAACTTCCTTGATAAAGTAATTAAATAGTTAAATACCTCACCTCCCATCTTAACCCAAGGCAGTGTATAGAATGGTACATTTTACAGGATAAAATATACTAACAAATATATTTTAATATTATTTCAGTCCATTTAGAGAACTGTGGAAGCTCAGGAGGGGTGAGAAGAAACCGTTTCTTTATCCAGTCTTCCCCAGCACAGCACTGGAGTTCTTATTTTAGCATGAGCCCTGCAAGACAAGTTTAATTAAGTGACAACTCTTTCAAGCCAACAAGGTCAGGATGCAGCACACTCTCATGATTAGATCTTCAATTATTGAAATTACTTTAACATCCAGCAAGGTTTCAGTTTCCAAGCACAAAGTTTTCAGCTCCAGGCACTGCTGGAACCCTGCAGCATGACCTGCTGAGAGGAAAAAGAGCCCTAACCCTCATCTGCCAGCTCTCAACCTGTGTCTTGAAGCACGTGGGTTTCCCAGTGCTTCCAAATGTTTTATCCTAATACAGCTCTGGATGTTCTCATCATCCACAGCCTACTGCCCCCCTTGCTTTTTCCCCACTTCTTTTAAGTCTGAGACAGATTTTCTGTTGATACACCGATTACCATATTACTTCGATGGTAACATGAACTGTAGTTTAATAGGAATCATCATCTTAAGGTTCAAAACAGGCTATTTTTGGAGATCTATAGATGAAACCTGGAATTTCTAAACCATATTTACTTCCTTCAGTAACGTGCTCTGGTGTTTCTAGGTGTAGGTGATGAATACAGTCCTTGGCAGGTTTTCTTGATACACCAAGGGTCTCCAATTGTTCACATAACCCCTCTAAAAAATGAAGAAAAATTAGTTTATTTTCTTTTATGTTGCATTTCAGTGTCTTTTTTTTTGGTGGACTTCTGTAGAATGGATGGATGATGTGGTTTCTGTCTGATGATTCTCTAGTAACATCCATTTATCTTCTACAAGGACTCTGGCCTCAGTCCTACAGATCTACACATGCCTTTAATTTTAAGATTGAGTAATCCTGGCTGAAAGGTCACCGTGTGCATCCATCTCTTTTGGATTATGGATTAATAATGTACTTGCTCTAACAGGCATCTGGAATCCACACGTCAATAGAGCCTAGACAAGACTTCTAGATGATAATAAAGCTAAATCATCTGCAAACACAGGGATGTTAGAGAAAGATGACATGATTTTTCAAGACTCTGCAAACAGTTACTGGCAGATGTGGAGGGAGAAGTTCACTGCCTTCAAGCCTGACTTAGAATTCTCTCCTGTCCTGCCTTTAGCCACATGTCATGGTTCATTAAAATACAGATCTTTCCAAAGAGATGACCAGTAAGGCCCACAGAGTTCCATTTTAATGTGTTTTGTCTTTTACATAATATTTGTTTCATATAGTACCTAGAACATAACTAGCTAGGTATGGAAACAGCAGCTGGATGCTTTATGTTTCTGCAGGACAGACAGAAATTGTAAAGAAAAATGCCTTATTTTAAGAAAAGTTTCAGTCTCCATTTAAGTGACGGGAGGATTAAAGCCATGCAAAGGCAGTTTGGCGTTTACTCCTGAGGTTCCTGCTGCTTGGATCAGAACAACCCCCATTTCTGCTGGCCCAGGAGAGAAACAGCAGCAAATCAATACTCTCCTGAATGTAGAAACACATTTAATTCAACGTCTGGCTCAAAAACTGCCAAGAGAGGAGCCCTGTGAACACCCACCAGCCAACACGCTGTGATGTGCCCACCCTTGGGGGTGTGCAGGGTGTCTCTTAGAGAGGAGCCACACTGGGGAACTGGGGGCTCTTCCAAACCTCCCCTCTGGCCCTACCGGTGCCATCGGGTGGTCCCGGTATTTGCTCAGCATCAATTTCCAGTGAATGTGGATTCGTCTGCTAGAAGTTAAACCCTCCCATAATCTCAGCAACCGGCAGGATCGCTGAACTTCTGATTTCTTCTCAGTAGCAGCTACTTGATACCTTTTTTTTTAACCTACTTTTTCATGCGATTTCCATCCACCTGTTGTACGTGTGTATCGCAAAAGCCATTTTGCTTTATCGAACACCCACCGCCACGTTCCAGAGATCCCGGAGCACAAGGCGCCGGGCGGTGCTGGGCGCCGGGAGCGCTGCACGTGTGGCAGAGGCACGCAGCGAGCCCCAGCGTGTGGCCAGCACAACGACTCCTTCAGCCCAGTCAGTAACCGCAGTACAACATTCTTTTCCAACGTTTGCCACGTGAATTCCCCACTTTTTACGCGACTCCTCCAAAACCTCCGGGTGTACAACGGGCGGCCGAGCTGAACCCGACCCCTGGTTGCAAGCGGCAGAACCGCTCCGCTTTGGGGACACCTCCCGCTTGGCACCCGCGCAGCAACACCCCCTTCTCTGTGGCGTGTCCCCCTTCTCTGTGGCGTGTCCCCCTTCCCTGTGGTGTGTCCCCCCTTCCCTCCTCCGCAGGGCTCCGCGCTGCCCCCAGCGCCTGCATACCGCGCACTGGGAGCCCAGCACGGGTGCAGCGGGGAGCTCAGCGCCGGTCCCGCGCTGCCGGCCCCGGCCACCCCCCCCCCCCCCCCGCGCCCCCCCCCCCCCCCCCCCCCCCCCCCCCCCCCTTTTTTTTTCCCGCCGCGGCGCGGCCCCCCCCCCCCCCCCC